>JAQFXU010000192.1:0-74811 GCA_034693705.1 Spatulosminthurus flaviceps | reverse complement strand
ATGAATTCTCAGTTGGTACTATCACGCATTCACGATTTTTGCATATAGCTCCTTTTGGACTTTCGCCGACGATATGTTTTTAAAAAAGAGTTACGTAACTGTTGAAACTTTTTTCCAAATTTCGTCTACTCATAATAATAAGAGACACATTTTTCATGAGGAATCATATTAAAGGATCTATGACAGAATATAACTTTCGTCAACTTCTTTCCACACTTACTTCTTTTGCTAGAGTCAAATAAAAAAAATAAGTTGAAAGCTTAAGGCTTAAAAAGGCAAGCTGGGAGACAGAAAGACTTTCAAGTGTTGTTTCCATCTTGAAAAATATGGGAAGAGACATGATCGTAGTACTGTATAGTATAATATTACTATGAGATGATGGCTGTTAAAGAAAAAGTCATAAGAAATGATTTCTGCTCTCGAACATAAGAACGTAAAAAAGAGTCTATCTCTTACAGAATATATACTCTTGAAATATTATAGAGTTTTGCGGATTATAAAAAAAATTGAGGAATAAAAGTATTTATGTACATACATTTTATATGCAAGTATTTAAGATTTATCCCACACGCCTCCATCCTCCTCTTCATTCAACACACACACACACACACAAGACTCCTTATACACATAGGACATCACACACATGTGTTCTCATATCAAGTCTTTGTCAGCTAGCCAGACTTCATGGTGGCATAGTACTCGGCACTTTTGTTTTTTTTTTCGAGGAAAAAATCTCATCAAGATTTCTCATCAGGCATGATAATAATTTCGCACATTTCTCTCTAACCTCCCGAAGAAACTGTAAAGTACATAGGTTGGTTAAGGCAGAGGAGACGTGTTTAAAGAATGTTGTAAATTATATTTGACTTTTTAAATAGTATTTTTGAGGACGTGGAGTAGTTGTTGGAGCAGCAGGACTACTATAGTTTATGTAAACAGATGCTCCTCCATTCTCTCTCTCTCTCTCTCCCGTCTCACAAGAATGTTACATTCATGAAAATGTTTATTATTATGATAATGTAGATGGGAATAACATGAGCAATTCCTTGCGTACTTTCTTCCAAACTACATATACCTATACATGTACGCACTTGTACATTAATTCTTGCTACTCCAAGAAAATAGGAATTGACAAAAGAAGGCTTAAAAAATCCCCAAAGGAATAAAGTAATACCTATTGTTGAGAGTCTGTATGTGTGTGGGAATGAAAATGTGGAAATGTTCACAAAAGGAGCAAAAATGTAGTGTGTAATTATTATGACGACCATGGCTAAACAACGGTATGGCCCGCACATGTATGTATAATAAACGCTCCATAGGATAAATAAATGAGGTATATATGTTGTTATGAGGATGAATAATAATTATCCGATTGGTATTAAAAAAAACAGTGAGAGAGAGAGAGAGAGAAAGAGAATTATAAGTGAAGAAGCCCATTTTTGCCTTCATTCATTAATGTTCCCACCTCGGCAGGTTCATTTTCCAGAAAGAGCCGACTTGTTTAATAAATGACCCTCACTGATTGTTCTTGACTTGGCTCGAGTAATTTGGTGTTAGAGTTGTTGTGAAATCTCTTGGTTACATAGATAGGGATTAGTAGCTATCTACACTCTACGTATAGCTAAGCCAGGGCGGCCGTTCTCCTGGCTCGGCTGCTCCTCTCCTACCTTCCTGTAATGTATTGATAGTAGCCCTGTCTGTTTACAAGTGCAGTAGACGGTGAGACGAATAAATAAGATCGGTCGTATCTAATACGCTTGTGTGTGTATACTACTACTACTACAATGTATCCATATATGTACTGTCTACAATGGATTTTTACGTAGACACAATTTCCCAAATAAATATATACATTGCTACATATTCCCTACTACACGCGGTTCTACCTGATGACGTACGAAGCTCGTATCCAGCCCAGTAGACAGTATCTATCTGGTGGTTAGAAAATAGGTTCTAAATTTTTATTGTAGTTTGCAATGTGTATAGACACATTTATACTTGTATAAAGGCAAAGTCACGTTACCATGTGAGCATACAGTAAGGAAAGAATACTATGGGATTTTTAGAACTTGAAGGGTATACGAATTCAGATGGTTTCACTTTTATATCCCTTAAATCCAAACTACAGGACATTTTCACAGTTTAGCTATTGAGTGCCTATGTACAGATACATAGGTAGATACATAGTAGGCGGGTGACAATACACTGGTATAATGCAATTACTTTTTATAGCTCGGCCTATGTAATATTATTTAGTATATAGGAGAGTACCGTGACTTTTCCTTGAATTGGGCAGGAGGAGGAAAAAGTGCGCGGACTATGGTGAATTTTTATATTAGATTTGATATAAAGTTTATGTTGGTAAAAGAAAAAGGCAAAGGAAGGAAAAGTAAGGAGAAGCTTGGGTTTATATAAAAGGTAAAGATGTAGGGAGGATGTGGAGTTGAGAGAGTATTATAACCTTGCGACCACCCAGTTTGGAGCAAGCGCTCAGTGTTACTGTCCACGACTAAGTTATTACAAGTCCGGAAAATAAGAGTCAACTTTTACAGCAGCGTTATCAGTGAGTAGAATCGAAAACCTGCTGCATCAAAACTAGAATCATGAGAAGGAAGAAGGACATAGTAGAGTGAGAGAGAAGATGTCCTGGGTTAAAGTCAGGTTGCTCAAAAAGAATGGGGCTTGACGCGCCTCGGCACTTGAGAGCACACTCGTTGTTCCCTTGAACATGCTATAAAATACTGGGAAATCTTAGCAACTAATTTATACCATGTTGTCCATTACGACTGTGTAAACCTACTGTGGACATTTATAGAGGTGTTTGGAATGCTATCCTAACAACAGAGATTGATCATCTGCATATAATAATGGGAATATGATGTGTCTCTGATACGTCCAGCCTCCACAGCTTCCAGCTCTATCACCTCTCCGCCCTCAAGTCCGTCACTCATGTCTCTCTTTGAGATTGTTCTCTCTCTCTCTCTCTCTTCCAAACAGTCATTATACTCTGTCTCTCTCTCTCTATCTCCAAACTTACATAATATCAACTTGCTACTCTCCTTTACTCTATCTCTATTAAATACTCAGCTAATTTGTAGTACCACCTTTGTACGACTCCCTCCATCAAGGAACGAACAACACATGAACGACAAAACTGGAATCCGTAACATGTGGCTACCCTGTACTCTCCTTCTCTGCCCTTTACACTTCTACCACATTCCTATTCCTCCCAAACTTGCTACATACATTCATTCACTCTCTTGCTAATTCTCTCTTAACTCCATATTCTCATGCTTGATTTCTCATGAACAGAGCAGAGACTCTTCCAATGATATTTCCTATTAACATTATTACTCCCACCTGCTCTAACAAATTTCAACGACGCTCTAAACACATGCCATTGTTCCCTCTCACAGCTCCTCAAGGTTTATCATTTTAAACTAACTAAATAGCATTTTAATCAAATTAATACCCTCACAAGTTCAACTGACCCTTTTAACTTGTCAAGTATTTATTGATCGTTAGCTGTGATTACCCAAAAATGTCAACACAAATGTGATGGTATACACAGCTCAATAAATCATGAGGGATTTCAAAGGCTTTTTATTGTACCCAAAGGTTAAAAGAGCTCTACTTACTTTTTCTCATTGTCATTTACGATATATATTAGACTCTACATTGTGTCAAATGAACAATGTCATCTCACCGTCCTATGTATTAACACAGTAATATAATTGTATGCATTAAGAGGATAATTGTGTAGAGGTATAGTATAGTTTCCTTGGGTTATATAAATGGCTATAAATATAAAACGGTCCCTCTCCACAGAAATTACAGGGGTTGAGGGAGAACAAGTGGACTGGGACAAGTTTTGTCCAAATTGTAACAGTGGAGTGTTAAAAATGAAATTTAAAATTCTTGTTTACATGGGCGTTAAAGTAGAACAGATTTTACGGTATAAGTATTTACTCTCGAGAATTATCGTAAATACAGTGAGGAACGGTTGGGAGGAGGAGGAGTAGGGAGGGAAAATAATATAAGGTGCATGTGAAGACGGAAGACTCTCTGCATATAAAATGTTTATAACATAAAGAGAGAATGAGTTTTGTTGTGTGGTAGTAGTAGAGTAGTGCATATGAAATGCATTTCTTAGCTTCGGCTATGCTATAGTATAGAGAGATATGCCTGTATGGAGAGGCATAGGCAGACAATATTAAGCTAGAGGTAAATTCATTGTTGAAAAGTTGCATAGTTGTAGTAATATAGTAGGTTGAGGGACTTTATACAACTTCCACCATGGGTTTTATAAGGTGCCATAACTTGTCTCGTATTACCACTGCTTGACGCTTCTAACGAACGACAATGACTTGAAAACTAACGACATTCTCATCCTCTGGTCATTCCCTTCCTGATTTACATCTGATAAGAGTTTGCGATAACAGCCACCAACAAACTTGTATAATTTGTAGTCGGCTCAAATCCCATTATCTATACAGTTTACTTTACTTTTTCGTTTCTGGAATGAAAGTCCTACATACACATTTATACTCATCCATTTTGCTGAGAGCTACATAAGAATCCTTATAATATACACCATCTTCTTGGGACACACAGTCATCATATACATTCCTTTGGTAAACACTTGCTTTTACATAGGATTTTATACGGCTGACATCACTACATAAATATGATTGCATTACTTAAATCCACACATACACAATTATGTACATACGCAGGTGTAGTAACTGCATCAAGTTTGAGACAAATTTACCCAGAACATTTGAAGTCAACTGTATAGGAATGAATGTCATGTTGCTTTAAACACGTCCTATTTCATACAGAAACAAGATGCATTTTCTCTCAAGATGGAAATCCTACGGGACACTCTGGCTAAAAAGACTTAATATATTTAGATGGATAAGTCCAAGGAATTAATTTGTTAAAAAATCTTTTCTTCCCCTCACTCTCCGCTAAATGGCTCTCCCTCACGTATTTACCTCTATATACTTATAAAATAACGTACGTGAGTTTTGGCACTGCCCCAGCAACATAATAATAATATGTAATGCATTTTTTTTGTACTCTACGCTAAAACTCAGCATTACTCTAAGTAATAAGTCAAGCCCTTTTTCTTTTTGATTCAACCGAATAGTATTTATATGAAAGGTATATTATTATAAGGTCTAGTATTTATACATGGTAAATATTGTAACTATAGACTCGTTATAAAAATTAGCAAAGTTGTAGAAAGAGAGAGAGAGAGAGCACGAAAGGATGCAACTACTACGTGGAAACTACTTTCCTTGTGTAAACAACCAGTCAACTTCTCATTTGTCATTACTTATCGTCAGATGATTTACGAATACGCCCAACATGATAAATCACAATTACATTTTTATGCTTTACCAAACCCCACACTCATCTTACCTATACAAGTAAACCTACTTTACTGTACACTACTTAGCTCTGACAGATTGCAATTTTTTAATTATGAGAGTAAAATTTTTTTTAAATTCATTCCCCTCTACATTTTTATACCTCAAAATGACAAATTACTTAAGAATTAGTACGTGTAGGAATTGATTATTTCATGAATTATTTCTTTATTGATTGATTGATTTTTTTTACCTGGCCATGCTTATCCATTTCATTGTTGGTTAATTTGACTTTTTCAAAGGTAACCACTTGTTTCCGGAGTTGTTCCCCTGTGAATGGCGAGTCAGGGTGAACATAGAGACGGGCAGGGGCGGGTGGATCAGCCTTACCCGCCACCAGCCATGAGGATCTATGATAGGCATAGCGGTACCTTTTATTATCCACTGGGATGATATCCAGAAGGACAGCATACCTTTGGTCCGGTGTGAGTCCCGTGAAGGAAACTCGAACTGTGGGGAACATTCGTCTAGAGAAAAAGAGAAAGAAAACAGGAAATTGATTAGTTACAATAATAAAATTCTTAAGAACAAAAAACGTTTTTTTTCCAAAAAAATCTTACAATGACTATCACATTTTTATTGTAGGTAATTATTATTACGGAACATTAATGAAATCCATTACTTTCTATGTACAAATTCCCTCGGAGGTATAACTCTCATCAGTTTATGTCCTATGTACAATTATTAGTTTTTCTCAATTCTGTATGCTCACATATATGTAATAGGAAATACGGAGGATCTGAAGGAAAAAATCTATTCACCCTCAAGGAGTATATGGTAGAAACATGAATAAAAAAAGCCACACACACACGGAGCGTCCGTCACGCTCACATTGTTATTGCTAAATTAAATTAAACTATTACCAGGCCGGCTTGTATACTTCATTTGCAGCTGATTCAATGGATTTCTTCTTTATAGCATCTCTTTTTTTTCAAAAACCTACCTCTCATAATATAACATTAGTTGTATGTTACTCATGCAATTTTTTATATTGACTACAGGACAGATAGAGAGAGAGAGAGGAAAGCCGGTGAAAAAGAGCTTGAAGCATTAAGATGGTGCTGGTGATGAGGATGATAAGCCACTTCAGTTGTCTGTCCACTCTTATAATGCTCTTTGGTCTGTACATGGCAAAGGGATAATAGTTAAGGAGCTAATTTGACAAGCTAAATTGTTACTACATGATACAGCATTATTTCCCTCCCATCAATCGATTTAGTCTCACTGGAAGGAAGTCAATGAGCCTTTCAATCCCACCAATTCATAAGGATCTTTAAATCCCAATCTTATACCTACAACCCTCAAGTCAGGCATTACCAATCGGATGCCCTTGTTCATTACAGAAGTCCAATAGAATTCCCCTGTCATATTCCTAGCAAAAGGACGTGTCTCGAAAAAAAATGTTGACACCTCTGACTACCCTGCACCTTGAAAGGAGCTTCTATTTAGTAATTACAAAATACCAGTACTGGTTCTTACACAATAAATGAGGAGGTTTGGAAATTCATAATGTTAATTAATTGAACTCTGCTAATTGATTTAATTAGCCAAAAAAACTTTCTTTTTCGTGGTGGCATAGCGGACAAGAAAGAGTAGAGATATTTTCCTATAGACCTGTAATAAATGTAATGCTTCTGTAAAAAAAAGAATTATTACAGAGGCAAAGGTGTAAGTCTTATTATTGACATTGTAAGAGCTATAAAATTTCATTGAGAGGAAATTCAAAGGTTGCTAGTGGAATTTGAAATTCTTTTTGGGTGGCTTATTGCTAAGTACCTTAGGATGATTTGTAGGAGGCTGTCCGTGAATGCGTCATTGTTGTGAGAGAATAAATGTTTAGAAAAATTTCATAAAGTTGAAAATCAAAATAGTATTGTTAAATTTCTAAGGGGATGTTTGTTGGACGGACGGAACTAATGTGCTAACCATAATTCAAGTGAGTACAGGTGTTGTTGCTCTCTCTCTCTTTCTCTCTGTATAAATATATGTAGGCTTATTATTATTGGCTACACAGGGGCAAAGTCTTGTCACTCTGTGTATTTATGGGGACTGGTAGTAGTTAGTAGGGAAAGGAAGGGAGTCAATAATGGAAGCTAATATAGAATAAAAGGGCTGCTCCCTACACGTACTCCCGTCTCACCCGTAACCCTACGGCATGATGACGTTAGAAATATATGGAGAAGAGTATTTCTCGACAAACGACCATATGGACACCGAGTTTGCTTGTTACTTTTGTCCCACACGTTACTCTAAGGCCTGACTGATGCTCTTATAGTTTTCCCTTCGCCTCTGAGTTAAATTCAATTACCATGGTGGTAGAGACCTGTTCCGCCACATTGATCCTCAAATAAATGATCTGTCAACCATTTGCAACACTCCCGCAACCCAAACGTTATGTTTGCCATATACTTTTGCTGAAAATCCGAGAGAAAATCTAACGACTAGTCTGAAACCCTGTCTATCTATTTCCCCCTGAGAGTTTCTGTCACAAGGCTACTTAAACTAGTGCTTAGCCAAAGTGTGAATGTTCACACTATTGATATTTGCCAAAAATCCAATACGTTTTTTTAATACTTGTTTTTTTCTTCCTCCGACTTTCTTTTTGTCACTCTACACATACACACACGCACACGCCAGACCAATGTGAAGTTGCTCTTTCCGATAGTATCTGAGCAGGGAGGTATAGAGTAGGAGTTTCCACTCTTGAGACCATATGCTACTGTAATAGTACCAATATATGAGGTGATACATAGACGGAAATTCTTTACCAGGTTAAATATAATCTAGTGGTAATAATGGGTTGGTCCCACTCTCAAATGTTATCTATATTTTCCCTTGCTTTTTCCATGCTATTTCTCAATATAAAGGGCAAAGCATAATAATATCACCCAGTTTTGTCGGTCACAATTATATAATTAGTTCCTCCATTTGTACCTTTGAACTTAAGGTGTTCCGTTAATAATATAGTGCGGAACTGGAGACTTGTCAGGAAAATATAGTGAAAGTACTAGTATGTACCTCAGCCCATGAACCCCCTTGTCCATTAAGACGCAAAACTGTGGATATCATTACTAAAAGAAACTCTATGGTTTCCAGGGCTTCCCCATTACTTCACATTAAAATTAACATTTTTCCCCCCAAAAAAAATCTGTCTCTGCACAAAAAAAAATTTCCTCTGGATTTCATAGAAAGGGAAAAAAATACAGTGGAAAGGCTATTGTTGACGGGCTGATACGGAAGTATCCATCAGTGTGAATCTAAGGTTTTTGTTATTTATTGCGTCATTTTATTGCATGATAATTACATGTTCGTACTCAAGATTTCTCAGATACAAGGCAATATGAGCTGAGAGTGAGCAAGAAGAGAAAAAATGTATGAAAACCCTCGTGACTTTTAGCTCTCAATGTTCTAATGTTTGTTTCTTTTCAATGTATAAATGTATGTGGCACACAATGAGAAGGATTTAAATAGTGGGAGCTTTGAAAATTCCACGTACATATTCCGGCTTCGTTTACATACATAATAATTATATAATTTTTACACACATTAGAACTGTACCTTTAAAAGAAGGAAGTGAGCAAGTAAGCTTGGCAGTATATTTTTTAATGTTGCAAACTTGGAGGAAATAAAAAATGTTAAAAAAAGGGATTTATTTTTAAGTTAATAAATTATAGAAGAATTCTCTTCCATTGATTTTGCCTTAGTTATTTTCCTTTAAGCAACCTTTAAGCAAAAGAATAATTATTTTTGTTGCAGTTCAGAAAAGCACTGATACTCAATGTATTTACAACCAATAACATTATGTTTATTTGGAGTACTAGACAGAACAAGACTATAGAGAAGTACATATTATGTTAGGCATTAGGGAAACGTAACATGAAGTAATACAAAGATATATACATTTTCTTATCAAAGGGAACAAATCTACGTAATAATCAGGAACATTAGCATTCATTAACATTCTCACCACCCCTCCGAACCACATACACGTTTTTATGACTCTTCTCTCTCTCTCTCTCTAAGGCTCTTCACAGTGAAATACACGTGAGTGGTGCAAAAACTACGAAGAGTCTACAACAAACTAATTAATCTCAATGACCTTTGATCCCCTGCCTATCCCAGCAATGACAGTTTTGATGGTTCAAGTACTATCATTTCTATGTATTTTCAATGGTACATTTCTTCTTTAGAAATTCCAGTCTATAGAGAACCCTTGGTTTCCTAAGCGAATATCTATTCCTCCGAATTTTCTCTAACTCTCGCCTAGTAACGTAGGATAGAGATTTAGTTGGAGGATTTAGAGTTGGAAATAATTCTATTTTAAAATATGTACTCAAATCCGTTGTTAGTTGAGCTTAAGGTCTGTCTTACGCCAGTTGACTTTTACAAGGATGAGGAAATTACCAGAAAAAAAAGTTGAGGGTAAACGCTTATACTTTGCTGCTTCATAGAGTTAGCTAGGAATGAATCATATGGTAGTTACATATTGCCTATGTATATAAATGTAACTTGTCGTTTTCATCATTTTAGAAACACGATTTTTTCACTCCCTTTTTCTGCCTTTCCTTCATGCCAGTTTGACTCCCCTGATATACTCTTTTGCTCCTTTGCCTTTAGCTTAGCTTGAGAACTTGGTGGTAGGTCCTGTGTAATGTGAGTCTTGAAACTACGGTTGGAATCCACTGGAATCTGCGATAATTATTTCTTTCGTTTCTTCCATCACTCCTATCCTCCGAGTAGGTATTACATATGCAATAGCAAGGCTTTTAATACTACAGTACACTTTTGCATGGCACAGATACGTTTATAGCTCGTGTATTTACATATTTCCCATGTCGACAGCTCAGAAGTAGGAGGATGGAAATGTGCTAAGTTTCAGGTCCTCAAAGAATTTTTCTTTCTCATATAAAAAGCTTTAAGGATATGAAACATCTCCTTATTACCTCATGTGCCTCACATATTTGCATTGCAATCGTCTAGCCCTGTAGGATAGGAATAGGTTGGAAAAACGAGCATGTGTGGTTTTAAAGCCCGAATTTTTGGGTAAAATCCTCCAAGTATTGAGTACTTGGGCTGAGTAGATATGTACCATTGCAATTTTTACGGATTGAATTTATATTTTTTGTGGTAGAAAAAAAAGAGGTGGGTAAGCTGAGCCAAGGAGAGAGAGAGAGAGAGAGGAGACTTTACGGTAAGGATGTCCCTTGCCGGTAATATAAATGTAAGTTGATGTGGGACTCAGAAAAGATATGCCGCAAGACAGAAGAAGGAATGGCGTATCAAGCGTAATCGTAACAAACACCCATTAGTGTCTCACCCGTATTCCTTAACTGTTGATGATGGTGGAAGCGGAATTTCCATGGAACTAATTGTGAATGGAATGAAAGGCAAGAGCATGTGAACTTTCAGTGGCTGTCCTGATTATAATCTATTATCCTGTCTGATTAAAAAGATGAAAATACCCGACTCTCCCTCTCAAACTACATTACAATTCTCGTTTTACAAGACGAGAGCCTTAAGCAAAGAAAACATCCTTTGCCAAAAAACTCTTTTTATAATTCTGATTTCAACGGCTCATCCTACCACCACGAATCCTCCTAATCCTTTCATCTCCGCTAAAATTCACGTTAACTCATCAGGAAGAAAAAAAAATTCTAGCCTTGGAAAATTCTCCGAAAAATTCCTTTGATTTTTCCCATAATAACAGTACCCACATAACGTACATATAGTACACGTTATTATTATGTGTCCCACATTAAAATACATATATTCCTCTATAGATATTATTCAACAAGAATAAAATCCTTGTCACGTCTCAAAGCCAAAAAACTTTTTTTTTCCAAAGGCTCTCAGAGCCAGGGTGAATAGAATGTCAAATGTGAAGAGACTTGAAAAATAATAATAATAACTCATTGGACCATAACAGTCAATTAGATCTGGCAATTACATACAAGCCTATTGATAATCTTGAATGGAGAATTAATTTCAATTTTTTTCCCACCCCACATTTTCTTATTTATGTATTTAACCAAGTAAAAGCGAGCAATTAAGGTCATGCTAATGCTCTTATGTTCATAGTACCTCCGTTACGACAATCTTCCTTTAAAAGGCGTCAAGGAATTTATCTTAATCGATTTTTATTTTAAGATCACCAAATCCCTTGAATAGGATCAACTATACTAAAATTCCTACAGCTCCGAATTTTACAGCTTTCCACGAATTTTACACCCCTTTAGTCTAAGCTCATTGAGAGAAAATACATTCCTGGAAAAAAATATAATTTCCACACTCCAAGATCCATCAACAGATTAACCCCTAACATTTTATATGTAGATGAAAACAAAGTTTCACTCAAGAAATATACTCAAGCACGTCCACGTCCCACCACTTGAGTTGCCCTCATCGATCAACCCAAACCTAGCAAATCCAAGGGAAGTATTAAAAGCTAAGTTTGTTTGTCAACTTGTTCTTTCTTTCCAGGCAATAGAGCAAAGCTATACGTAGATTTGTAGGATAACCATATTAGAACTCCTATATTATTTTCTTATTCTTCAAAGGAAGTGGACAAATATATGCACCAAACACATACCAAGCCTCCTCCTCAAGCAAGCCTTGCCCAGTTCAAATGCTACTCTTTCCTGTAATTGCTAAAAACAATCCACACCTTGTTACTATGTATGTATACGAAATTATATAATGAGGAATGGCTTTTTTGTGGGATGAGGAAGGCAGGATAAAATTAAATGAAATTATGAAAAAAGCCAAGGAAGAGAGGGAGAGAGAGAAATGAGATTGAAAAAACGGATATTCTCAATGTATGGTAGTGAGTATGAAAAAAGGGATAAAAAAACTCAGAGATAGTTTATTATGATCAGGTCAGAAGGGTGGTCACGGTACTGACATTATTACGCACACATTTACATTTAAAATGCGACAAACAAATAATCAACTACATGTGAAGAGTTCATGGGCCAAGACTCTCAAGACTTTGTCATCAAGTATAGTCGTCACGTCGTCAAATACCTCTCTCTCTCCGCTTCGCATGTCTCTCTCTCTCTCTCTCTCTCTATTAAGAATCTCCATCTTTATATAGATAGCTTATTATATTACATTACATAATATTATTACTCAATGACTGGCACTCATGAGAGAAGCTCACTCCCTCCCACACACAACCAGATTAAATGTTAGTCACAATTCATAAGAGAGAGAGAGAGAAAAAATATGAGAGACACATAAATTGGATAAAATCTCGCCTCCTCCATGAACAACCAGTCTTACACTTGCTTTTATGACTTTCCAGATAAATTAAATCTTGTGTGTGTGTAAAGTTAAAGCCATAAATTATTCATTTACAGAGCGTAGAATATCCAACAATCATAAAAATCACTATTCTCAAGGACTGATGATGATATGAGAAAATATGAAGGATTTTTTCCTCAAAACTTTCCCTTAACAAATGATATATACATTTTATTACATAGGATTCCTTTGAAATCCTGTAGGATGTGCAGTTGACTGAAAATGTGATGGATTAGGAACGATGGACGGAGTCAGGTAAAAGGTGCACACATAATGATAGAAAACCACTGACATTCAAAGTAAGTATAACACATAAAAAATATTTTTCCATTCTAGTCCCACTACACAGGAACAAGGCATCAAAATAACATGAATAATGACTCTCTCCCTACTCTAGACCTCCACCATATATAGGAAAATCTATCACTTCAACTCATTCATAAACACCAGAGCTAAAAGGAGTGACACAGGAAATGGGAAACCAAAGCAGATATAGTTCTAGAAAAGTTTTTTCTCTTTCTCTTAATATCTTTGAAATATGTATGTGTACATACATCAAAATCCAATACTATTTTTAATCCATACATTTCCCTTAAAAAAAAGTCTCTCAAAAAACTCCCAAAGAAATAGGAATCTTTTCTTTGAAATTCTTCCGTGAGGACTCAACCCCTTCCATACTAAAAAAAAGCATAGCAATACTAAAAAGAGGAAGGGAAAATAATAATTTTTAGCCTCGAAATTCCGAGTGTATTGATACGAAAGAAAATATAGCAATAAATCTTCCATCGTCTCTATATACTTACAAAATAATAGACTCGTTTCACAAATAAAATTCATATTGTCAAATATATATGAATATCATAGGTAATTGTGTGATTATAGGGAGTGGATCTGAAGGGTATATTCTGTGTGTCTCAATGAGTGAAAAAAATCGACAGAATATGAGGAAAGGACTGTAGGAGCACTTTAAGGACAATTGAAACTCATACCAATGGTTCTCCAGTCCCCATTAATTGGCACATTCTATTTTTCCCTCAACATAGAGAAGACTCCATGCAGCCTGTATTTCCCTTTCCCATAAATATTACACTTGTATGATTTACCCACGACAAGGTTTTTGGCTTTGTAGAGACAGAGAGAGAGAGAATGAGAGAGAAATATTACATATTAAACTCCAGGAGGCATCCTCCAATACTTGAACAATGGTAAATAATTATTTGAGTTAGTATAGAAGAAAAACATATCCTCATTATTAGTTTTCTTACGGGAATTACTACATTTTATCTCATTGGAAAAATAATAATTGCGTGGAATTAAATTATGAATTCATCCTATATAAACCACGGTGAGCAAGAAAATATTCCATAAAAATATAGAAAACGGATGTAGTTATTAAATCAGTTTAATCCAGTTTTACCTTCAAATACACCTAAGCGTACATATATAATGACTCTGGCAAATCATGTGGGAAAAAACTCGTGGAAAACTAGAACTTGCCCAGTAACACATACACACAAACTCATACTCATATATAGCAGGGCTACAGAGATATTAAAAGTTAAGATTCCAGACTCATAGAGGAAAGAATCTACACCTACTAAACACTAGAGCTATACAACAACTTTGAGAAGTGCTCTAATTGTAGCTATGAAATAGCCCATATATAATATTTATTATGCATGTAAGAGAAATATTGTCAGTAGAATATTATTACTCTGTGAAAAGGCATGTATTCGTTCATGCTGGAAATCAATGTGCAAACCTCGTGTAGTCTTGTCAGTAAATATGTACTTCATTTGTAGAGCTGGATTAGATTCCAGATTACGCTTTTACTCCCAACAAGCCTTCCCAAGTTCTAAGGTCCGTACATATTATACATTTTGAACACACAAGTTGTTATAGGAAGCTCTCTATTTATAGATATATGTCCTATATGTGTAATATATACGAGCACAAAAGTACATGTAATTCAGTCTGCAGTGACTGAGTGCCCCAACAAAGATGGTGATAATCAAGTTTTCATGTAGCGTGTATTGGGAACTAATGAATATCACTTGACAAGCCGGGTGTAGAAGAGAGGACAAAAATGGTCACGCAAACACATCATCAAACCAACTGAACATTTTACCATTATGGGATATACATATAAAAGCTCATACCTACCCTAAGCTCTATAGTGAGAGAGAGAGAGAAATTTTATAAAAGGCATATAGTTCAAAACCCAATGAATTTATAGGCACTCTATTTCTATTTTGAAAACCCTCATATTCATACCCCGTACTATATTTCTCTCTACGAGAATATTAAATCTATTGTGAATTTTTTCTCTCTCAATGTTACTACATACACTGGGTATGTGTTTTACTCAAGGAAATATAGAGGAGTGGAATATTATGGACATTGTGAGTACAATGTATATAAAAGTCATAAGCTTGGATATAGTATTGCATAAAAAAATGACTTTTTCCTATCCTTCATATGATCTTACCATATTATATATCAAACCATGGATGGAGTAATATTCAAGTTGGAATGTTGAGTAGCCTTGTCATATTTCCCAGTTTATATCTCTTTGTAGGTATGTAGTGTGTGTGTGTGTGTAAATACATATTTTCTACATACACAAGAATATTATTATCAAGTTTGAAGAAAAATGAGTGAAATAATAATACATAGGAAAATTGAATGTAGGCGATAAAAAAACCGAGCCTTGTAGTCACATACTAAAAGAGAGAGAGAGAAATACAGTGAAGGCATATACATATACTGTCGTCGTTTTAAGCGATGACATGGGAAAAACCAAGTGTAAATGTTAGCACTTGATTTAAATCAAGTTCTAACAACTCTCATAAAGATGTGTGTTGTATTTAACCCACTAACTTCAAGCTTCCTCTAAAGGTTACGCATGTCCTCCTCCCTTATCATCATCTTATCCCATGATTTTTGACTTTTTCGCTGATTTTTCACTTATATTCAAATAAAGCTGCCCTCGAAACATGGCCAGTATATTAAATTTTTATTTTATTTTTATTTTTTTTATCTCCCATGTCTTTTTTTCTCTCTCTTTCAACAATCTCTTCAACATAATATCCTTTTTACTTTATCCCTTAGCAGAAAAATGTATGTGGAGTTGAAAAGGAAATGGACATATACACGTGACCTAAGTTTTGTTACATACTAATCTCACACAAGAAGAAAAATTTCTGGAGAAAAATCCTAAAAACTCCCCTCGCTATTTGCACGGCATAATATTAACCTAGGAAGAAATATGTATGTAATTTCGGCAAAGGAAGAATATATAAGGAACTGGACGTGAAAAAGGAAAAACCTTTGCTTAAGTTCCCTTTTTAGTGTAGTTTGAGTTCATGTCACTCTCGGACCATGTTTTACCATTTGCTCAGGAAGGGACATTTTTTTTACTATACACAATCTACAGATCCTATCTTTCCAACGTGTTTTCCTCACTTGAAAATGGCTATTTAATCACTACTGAAACAAATTGTAGACTTGAAAAAATGTAAGCCTCCATTTCTATTTGCTGTAGTTTAACTTTAACAGGATCATTTCATAAGGTAGAAAATCCATAGCCTTTAGTTACCAAAACAACAATCCCCCAAAATGTGTGCTAATAAAGGCAAATTTCCATGACGCATCAATGAATTTAATGTAGGATTGTACAGGTACTCACTACATAAATTTATAATAATTCTAGTAGAAAGAATTATTGTACATCAAGAGAATTATGGCTAATCAAAGTGTAAAGGATTTGAGGGAAAATCGCGTGAATGGCTTTCCCATTATAATATAATCATTTGAGGGAAACAGGTGAGGTCACTTTATATTCAAGCTTAAATGCAAAGCTGGAGGCATGAGAAAATAGCACTTAGGATATAAACCTACCAGCACAGACCATTTGTATATACAGAGTCATTGCACATACATATGCTTTACATTACATGCATCCGAACATAACTCACTTTTTAGAAGAAATCCATTTGACACATTGATGGTAATTCCTCCGTATATTAAAAACACTCATTTTGAAGGAGCCTATATATTTACACGTTAATATTGCAATAAACCATATTATACCTACCACAGACCGACTATAGAGACACTGTCAAATCCATAAGTTATACACCCAACATTATTTTTTTTAGTTTGTGGGGTAGTAGTAGTAGTAGTAGCTCTTAAATAGATTTTTTTTTAAACTCCATATGCCACTACTGTCAATGTCATTAATTCAAAAGCTATAAGCTTTAAGCATCATAGAGTCATTAGGACAAGAAGACGGTTCCTTCCTCTCCATGCCTAATAGCAGGGATGTAATCGTATTGAGCCATCGTCAATATTCTTCTTCCTTCCACATGTTTTGTTACTTTACACGCTCCCCCAGTCAATTTTACTTGTACAAGATATATCCATATTCATTTTTATGTCAAACACTTAAATCCACCTACAATTTTAGTAGGGACAGAGTGCCTCCATTTTCCAATGCATTTTCTCTCAATTTATTAAACATTATCAATCCATGTATCTACGCTTGAAAAGCACGCTGTCAGCCGCCTTTAATACTATACGCTACAAGTTCCAAAAGTTACATCTGCCCTGTACCGCCTTGACTATCACCTATATGATTATACATTAGTGTATGTATGGAGTTTGTATATATGGAGTTTATGTGTATGTGTGAGTTTATAGAGAGGAAACCCTTACGGTAGAACTGCCTTGCGAAAATACAATGTATTGACGGAAGCAAAACTGCCCTTGGTAAAAGTCGAGAGAGAGAGAGAGAGAACACTAAAAGCTAATTATTATACGAGAATGTGTAGGTACTTGTGAAGATCAATAGGAATTAACTCTGTGGATGTAAATGTAAAGTGTTTGAGAAGAAGAAGTTGAATGCGTGCTCAGCTCACTATCCTTTCATGTTTTAAAAAACATTTGTTTCAACAAAGATAAAAGAGAAAAGAAAGACCGCGAGCAAGTATCTAATAAATATAGAGAGGAGATTGAGCTCGGTGTATATGCTATAGTATGTACAGGCAGAGATTCCCTTCCGTTCGTAATACATTATTAGGGAAGAATGCTATTTGTTCGTGTGTGTAGGACTAAAAAGCAGCATGTCTGAGGCATCTACACAATAATTTAAGCAGGTCAATTTAGACAATAAATTCAATACAAGTTTGCAATTTGTGTCACGGAGGTTGACTGAGAGGGTAATGGGAATTGACGTTAACTTTTCCCCCATTCAGTTTTTAGCCTATGGAGGAGTTATAAAGTGCATTGTTATTCATAGACATGCCTAAATTTGATCCTATACACGCCAAATATTTCATAAGATTTTTAGTGGAGAGCACATATACATAACGTGTGCACTCCATCCATCCATATCTTATAATGTAGTTGTCATAATTTCTGAATAACTTTGCATGTAAAGTAAAATAAAAAAAAACTATATTAGAATTGATTAGTCTTTCATGGGATGGATTGCATGAGAATTCCCTTCCTCGTCAATAAATCCATAACTTCAATAGTCTATCATCCTCACAGACAAAATACAAATTTGACAATAATTTCTGAATTTATATGCAAATCGGTTTTGGAAACAAAACATAAAGAGAGAGAGAGAGAGAGAAAAGCTAAAAGAAACTTATTGAGAGCATTAATTTTTTTTCGTCTTGAGTGTACATTCTTCAAAATGGGCCAAGTAATTTACTACACAGCAACAGGTTGAGGATGTTAAGTTGGATTTTTATCAGATTGAACTCTACAAGAATTCCTTTCTTTACACAGAGAGGTCTGTCTATGGCTTAACTTAATTAATGCCAATAATCTTGAGTGATCATTTCTAACCGCAATAATAATATCCTAACATCACTAACAAGTACGATGCATGCGAAAGGGCTTCAATGATATTTCCGTAAACTTTCCCACAATCACTCCACATGGGCTCATATGATCAAACGTCCTAATTGGGAAATTCGTATATACGTTTAGAACTACTCAAATCTGAAACTACTATGATATGATAAATACTGAACCATAGGCTTAAAATTCAGCTGAATTTCCAATAACGTGAAAAATAAATATGTTCAAAGGGAAATCTGAGAAAATGTCCTGGCTCATATGCTCATAAATATCAAAAGAGATTAAAATCAATGAGAAAAATCTTAATAAGGGAAAATAAGCGGTGAGCATGTATAAAATCACCGAAGCGCACAAACTGACAAGTCATGAGGAATTTTTCCGTCATGATAAAAAAAAGTCTATACAATGCTAAGAAAATAAATTGAGAATATCAATTCTTTAATTTTCATAGGGAAGATTCTTCTATATAAATACATACACATGTAATAAACGTATACGTAAAATCCATTGCAAAAGAGGCTGACTCATACGACACAGCATATGAAGGAAATGACCAAGCCATAGCACCTCGTTTACAAATTCTCATATGCTATACGCTCCATTACCATTACAAATCCTCTGAACTCTGCATCACAGGTCAGTAAAAACTTTGAATAAATTCAGAATTAAAATGACTAGAAATCAAATCCTCTAACTGCGATTCACAGTAAATTTAATATTCGGACCAATGCAAATGACTCGAGAAATGGTTAACAATTTTCCTGTCAATGTTTCACATGGAGATAAAATCCTCCACAATTTTCTTCTACATAGCTCACAATATCAATTATTACCAGTTAGGATTTTTTTTTAAAATCACGTTAATTATTAATTATGAGAACAGAGATAAATAAAGTTAGAAACTTCAAGGGAAAAAGTATAACATTAAAATTATTACACTTACATATTGAACAAGCATGGAAATTAAGAGGATGACGACGTTCATTTATAAAAATCCCTCTCAGTTTCCACTTTACAGTTGAAAAGTACTAGTTGGAAATTATTCAAAGGTAATTAAATTAAGTTTTTATAGCATTAATAAATATGATAAGGAGTACTTGACCGACTAGCGACCTTTGCCGCTATTTCATATCATCTCAGCACCCTACTAAAGATTCAACTTGATTAGACATCTAATGGCCACCACTGTTTCAAGATTTCAACCCCTCATAATAATTACATTTATAAATAATAAATGGAGCAATATTCCTTAATCACCAGCAAATAATTTCATTTCCAGGGCCTAGGGTTCAAACTCAACAGCACTTTTCCCCTATCAATTTCAATCCAATTTTTTTATAATAAACATCCTCACACTCACAGTATGTACATCTTTTGCATTACATTGCCTCAATCCAACTTTTTCCCATGTAAAAGATTACCCAAACATTTTTACCCTCATATACATACATATTTATGGGAGTGTGCTCCTATAATACCAATTTATTCCCAATTGCAATGTAATCACGTACACACTAAAACTACATACACAAAACTATGGAGAGTCCAAGGCGTTGAAAAAGTTGAGAGTAAATCCAACAGCACTCTTGAGGATAGCTCAACCGACTTTTCTACAACTCATATCATACAAAAACAAGCAAATGGCTATAGGTTGTAAAATAACATTAATATACAAGTATTTCCTCCAATAATAATTAGTAGCTAGTAACTTCTTCTCAACAATCCTTCCACCTTCCATACACTTTACTTAAATTAAAGTCATTTTAAATACGTGTTTGCACTCTCTATAAGACTCATATCTTGGAATCTCACCTACACGGACAGTAGCTTTATGGTGTGTGTATCCACGAAGAGAACTGCATAGCTTCATACGTATCTCTCTAGCTATATTATTGACTCCTCTACATCTCCGAGTACAAAGACATTAACAAGGAAATTATAAAGACATAACGTTAACAATATGTAAATGTGTGTTCAGCTAGTGTTTCCGTTTGATGTGCACCTCCTCATCAGAGGAGGGAAGGAGTGAGTAGTAGGAACAAAACGCGAAAAACGTCTTATCGTCCCTAGTATTGTATACACTAGAGTTGGTAATAAAAGGGAAGCATTGTCCATACATAAGCTCATATACTTTATACACAAGTACCATGTATAAAAATGTATGTACGTGACGAATAGAGTAGAGAGTACGAGGCGAGAAAAAGTTGCACTACTCCACTCAAAAAATTTATATTCATCGTATCACAAGTCAACTTACATTGAATTTTCAACCTAATTATTACGCCCGTCAACAGCATAGTATTAATTATATGGTAGTAGCAAGCGGAGGTAGTGGTCGTCGTCAAGCTTACAAAATTCAAAATATTCCAACAACTCGTCTTTGCTCTTGTAATAAGTATGTATTAGCGGGAATAATTGCACTCATCTATGTGCACAAGCATACATGCCTTTTCTTATATGCTCCTGGTGCTAATCTAAAGGGAAGGAACTCACATATAAGAAAAGAGCGCTACAACAAATGACTTGATACTTGTTTCCAACATAATATATACTTCCCTCTCCCAATCTCCATATCATCTCAACTAATGTTCTCAAGTAAAAGGATATTTACAGGATGAAGGAAAAACACATGATTTTGTTATACAAAACCTTCCATAATACTCATTTATATTTTCTATATCCTCTCTGTATATAGAGTATATATTAGTCTACAAGTGTAATTGCTTGTAGTAAGTGATGTGTGGAGAGGAAAAACAAAAATCGCTCTCTTTACAGTCATTCATTTTTATTCTTGTAAAATCATGAACTAAGACAAGGAAAAGCTGAGAACGCATACAGGGGATTCCACATATAACCTGAGAGATGATACATTTATCGTATGTATATACAAAAGACAACACTTCTCACTCTATTCAGCCTTATTATTGTCGTGAGTGACTCTGGGCACTTTTGAAATTTCCATGCCTCTGTTCCCCCTTTTTTTTTGAGAGTTGTTTCAAAAGTCAATACAAGCAATAAATTAATTTTTGGGAGCCCAAGCTTCAACATAATATGTACGTGCTTGCTGAGGGAAGGATTCTGAGAGACAAAATGCTTATTCAAATGGATGAGAACCCATCTGCATGAAATTAAATTGAGATAGCTTGCCCCGTCCGTGAATTCCATATTTTTACAGATAAAGGCTCACACCACAACAAGGAGTGAAACAGAGGAGTTGATAAGTTAGCCTTTACATATTATAACATAGATAGGAAAATTATCCTACGTATTTTAGGAGAGAGAGAGAGAGAGAGCTATTTATGTGAGGCTAAAGGACAGAGTGAAACAGTAGTTTTATAGTTTATGGAAACACACACACAAGTGTTCACACACACACACACATACATCGATACATCCACGAAGAACCCAGAGAAAAGAGAGAGACGGAAAGGGTAATTGAGGTCCTCGTTCTGCTCTGCACATCATAAATGAAATAACCCAGGACGATTTGATTAGGAGGAACGTTCCTTTCAGCCTTGTCATGAACTCTCAACACAGTGGTGAGCAATGTTGGCGTAACGAGTGTGAAAAAGCCCTGGTTCGGGTTATTCGGGTTCGGTGAAAGAGAAAAAGAAAGAGAGGCAAACTCCAAGTGATGACCATTATAAAGTAAGTTTGGGAGGGAGTGTACATATGATTAAGGTCCTATGTACTAAATGGTTACCGGGAGGTAAACGATTCCAAATGCAACCAAATGCTCTAGCTCAGCTTTTCTATGTCTAGTCAGTCAGTCAGTTCGTCAGTGAAGAGAGCGTAGTGGAGTTGACAAAAGTACTCATGTTCCGGAAGACTGCTACTCCGCTCTCGCCCTAGCTCATGCCCATTGACGCGACACTTCCACTGGGATTACATTTCACATTTCATTTTTTCAGCTAGTCAACAACCAGGAACAACAAGCCCTCTTTTATTCCTCCTGTATTTTATTCACTCCTCTCTTTCTCTCTCTCTCTATTCTGTATCTCTTCCTCGTTTGCATATTCACTGTGCTAAAATTTCCAGGGAAAGTATCAATGTCCTCACTGAGAACCACACGCTTAGTTATTTAATACAGACTCTTTGGCAGTTGGGCCTTTATATATAGTTTTAGAAAAAAATATTTTTCCACTCAAGCCATGCTATATTGTATTAGAACAAACATGGAAAAATGTGCGTTAAAAAAGCGTGTGTTAAAAAATATACATGTCCAAAGGGGGTTGAAGACTCAGGAGAAATTGTAACTGTTATAAAGTCTGGCTTTCCTTGTCATTGACATTGTATATAAATATTAAAGGAGTACTAATTATTAAGGCGATGGGAAGTGGAACTAGCAAAAATCCTCAGGATAATTCCCTTGATTAGTAACTTTTAGTATTTAGTTGTATGGATGTTACAGGGAGAGGAGGGAGTAAGGGAGTGAGAAATTTTTGAAAATAGAAAATGCTCAACTTTTCTTGTCCGTCTGAAATTACCAAGTCATGTCATAAAGAAAGAATACAAGACAAGGTTCAAGATACGCATGGATATTGTCGTACATAAGTATTCCAGTTCCAGAAGTAGGCAGGTAAGGTAATAAATTGACGTACATGACTTTTTAGCTCAAACTCCGGTTCGGCTTGTTGGCTCACTCAAGAGAGACGCATGTTGTAAAGGTTTGTTAACATTTTAGCAGAGCCGCGTAGGAAAGGAGTCTTACTCAAAGAGCTACAAACATCACTACAGAGAAAAAGACAAGATTTCTTTCCTCTCTATCTCTCAGCTCTATGATTCAATGAACATTATTGCTTTATGGTATGACGGCGAAGGTAAACTTCCAGTACTTTTAACAACAAAATAATTACAATGATATTTCAATGACTGGTTTGAAAACTTTATTTTACAAGGCCTGTCCTTCCTATATATTACAGTCTACCTGCTAAAAAAAAGGTATAGGATTTATAAGACCGGACAATGATAATACTTTGAATCACCATACAGAAACGGAATGCATTTGCAGCTCGTTAAATAAAGTGCAAGCACGGATTCATCACTCTGATTAGTTCAACTCGACTTCCCTTAATGGTTCTAAAGTAAGCTCATTTTTTAGCATGTCTTTATATATAAGCTAACTTCCAGAGCCAAAGTCAAGCTAACCTGTAACGTGAACATTCACTTGTGAAGTACAAGTATTTATTTACAATATGTACTTCAATATGTACATTCATGTATTTGCACACATTGCAAAAAGGAAGTTCAAAGTTACTAGGCTGCTCTTGAAATGGACAGGACTAGGAGTGTGTAAATCGTCGAGCATTGAATTTCACGCTCTAAATTTGTACATACAAAAGGAAACCATTATACCTATAGGGATGATAGGATCAGTCCTATTTGTTATATAGAATGGTTCTAAAAGAGCAGAAGCTACTTTCAACAGTTTTCAGCAAAATAAATAATTTGTGCCGCAATAATCCTCACAAATTAGACATGTGTTTAGGTAAAAAAGGAAACACGTTATGTCTTGTACTTTCCTTGTTCAACTTTGCGCCGTAGCTTTAATGGGGATCTTATGTATAGAGAGAGAGAGAGAGAGAGAGAGAGAGAGAGAATGAGTTAAAAGGTGCAAGAAGGGGAGAATTACATAAAAAAATTCTTTCAAGCTTTAAACCCTGATAATAAAAATACCAATAGATTTCTATGCCAGTACATATGCAATAATATTAATATGTATAAAACTTGTAATCTTCTTCTATATGCGCATCCCTATATAGATTATCATATCTGTCTCTATGTATAGTAATTACCTGACTCCAAAAGCGAGAGAACCTCACTGAAATGAACGGAACAAGTTGGGAATAAAATGATGCGCTTACACTTTGACGTAATAGATTGTAACAAGTAGTAGTATTGTAGTAGTAGTAGTAGTGGCGTTGTAGTAGTAACTTATAAAAAAAGTACAAATAAAACTGTGAGGAGTGCACAGAGAGGATAACACAAGATACTTGCAGCATAGATGCAAAATGAAACGGCTCATGATTTAATGGAGTTAAACTACCGTGACTTTCACATGGAATAAAACAATTATCAACAATCCTTCTCTCAATTCTAACTCTGGGTGCGAGCTATAATCAGACAGTTTCTCTCTTATGAACTCCCTCAGTCAGTCAAAAAATCCTAATAGTAAGAGAAACAAATTTATGAGGATTTTCTTTACACTATATTATTTATATACAATTCCGACATATAAGAGGGTGTGAGTGAGAGAGAGAGAGGAGCTTTTATACATACGAGAGAGAGAGGAAACCCACTGAGCACCACGGTAATATTTCAGTTGGAGCACCACCGACGGACGCTTTACCTTACCATCTGTTATTATGTCAAAAGTGTCGATCTAATCTCATCTTTTCCACACATTCGTTTCTTACTTCAGTCCACTGGACTCACTAAATATCCATTGACGGACAGTGCTTGTAGAACATTAAATAATTGTATGTAACTTTTTCAACATCAACGCTACATTTCCTGGGCCAAGTTTTTCTAAAACATTTTTCTTTCCCTATATCAGTCCATGTATCTGACAAGGGGAACAAATATGAGAGTGAATCAATTTCTCAAATTCAATTAGGAACTCGGAATTACGAAATATCAATAATAAAAAAGGATGGGAAGAATTTTCCTACACTGCTTCCAAATCCTAATGAGTAATTGTAGGAAATAAAAAAATTGAGGAATGTGTGTCTACATTGGAGGAAGCGTAATTTAACTAATTTTTCAGCATTGAATCTAATCCATGTAAAATTAAGGGATTTGTTACAATTTACAATATGAGAGAGAAATAGGGATTTGAAACGGAAGAGAGATAGAGGGAAAAGCGTGAAGCCCTCCTTTATTGATTCATTTCTGACAAAATCTTCAACTCGCCTATCAACAATGGAATGCTGAATTTCTCTCTCTCCCTCTCTTGTTCGAGGCACGACCATAGAGCCAGAGATAGCATGGATGTATTAAGGAGCATGTAAACGGTGAGAGATCTAGATTCCTTGAACCAAAAGCATGAGCAATATCAATCAAGCCTTGCTTACACAATTCAACTCCTATACAATACTCAAGCATAGGATTATTCAAGCCCTCTTGGTCAATTCCTGGAGGTACGAACGGTTGAGGAGATCTTCTTCAAAGGTGGTAAGGAGTAAGTTAAAGAATTACACGGAAGAGAGTTGGAGCCAAATAGATAGAGTCGAGAGAGAGAGAGAGAGAAGATGAAGAAGAAAGAGATAGGACTGGAGCTCAATTATGCTGGGCAAAGGCGAGGGGCGGTGAGTTTAACGTAGTTTTAGTAAGATTCAATGTTGATGTTCATCATGATGAGGGCGCAATTAAGTCGAACCAAAGGCTAGAAAAAGTCGGTCGGATCCTTTGCCAGAGTAGTGGCTATGTCTTCTCAAATCATCATTTGTGTCTGTTTCATGACGAAGTTTTCCTCAGGGCACCAGGCACCAGTTCGGGGTGGTTCACTTTATCACTCCTGGTCAGAGCAGTGGTTGTTGGAAGAAGAGCACAAGACCTTTCTCTCTGTATTTACAACCTCTGAGGTGGATGAGGTGAGAGGAAGTAATTAACTTTATCACCTTCGTCTTCTTCACCTTCCTCAAACTGCCGTCCTCCTCCATTCCTACACACACACACTGTAATAGTAACGCCAGGATCCCAAGTCTCCGATACTTGCCTATGCTCTCTCCTTACTCCTTGTGCTACACATACAAGTACATACAGATACATAGACATATCCACGCTATTGATACAAGCCGAAGCTTAAGAAAAAAGGTTTGGATTTTCTGATACATATCTTCCTGAGGTTGGTAACATGTAGTAGTAGCTACGGGCATACAAGCCAACCAAGCCAAAGTGTATTACGTTGTAGTAGGGCCCGCGAAGCGGTAAGTGTTAGCAGTTAATAAATAGATACGAGGACCTTAATGAGCAATGCCTCGGAAGCTTTAACTCTTCACAGAATTTATAATGGACGGGAGTGTGAGCCTATGGTGTCTGTCTGTGTGTTGTTGAGATGAAGCGATGATAATAATAAAAGGATTTTTTGATTCCTCGGAAATTACAATTATTATACTTATTGTAATGATCTCATTGCACTTAACCTATTGTAAATGCAGACATGGTGTAAAAATTACGGATAAGTAATTAGACTATAGTACAGGGTCCGAGAGCATGGGGATAGCTCTATGTATTTTACTTCTACTACTCTTACTAAAGAATATTTTGTAGTAGTGACGAGTGTGTACTGCTGTGGTAAGTTTGAAGGAGCAACCGGACGGGCATGTTTCTTATACACAGTCCTTGATTTGAAGCAGAAAATTTCAACAGCTTCACTTTACACATCACACATTTTCCAGTCAATTATGGAATTACGCAATTAAAGCAAACCAGTAATAATGGTAATAGTCATAAGTAGTAAGTACATGAGGAGCTTACTAAAACTTGATCTCATAGTTGAGAGATGGATTTCCCAAGCCTATTTTACCTTTATCATTACACTTTTCCAACAAGGCTCACATTACTATACAATAATAGTAAGAGCTTTTACTCTCGCATTCTTTCCACATATTTGACCATAGAAATTTTACTGTGCATGATTTGATGACTAGGATATTTCCTTGTCTTATGACTCCAATAATAATAATAATGGTGAGGTAAGGATAGTGCTGGAAATGAAGAGAAAATAGTAATAGTAAAATGTTTTTAGTAGTACCTTCCAGTTTTAGTGATGATCATCTCCGTGCCTAGCTCATGGAATTTGTCCCATAATTCTTTGGTTTCTAGATGGCAATTGACTAAAAGTAACTCATCGCAGTTACAGCGGCCCTTCATCTCGACTTTGTTCCGGGAACCCTTGGCACTTTTCTTACTGCTATGATGAACATTATTGCCGGTGCTGGGAGCATTTGTCTCATCGCTGGGAGAGCTCCTATCTCCAGGGCTACAGATACCATCGTCATCATCCTCATCCAAGTCTTTTAGACTGACAGGCGTTTCCGCCGAGGAAGACGTGACTTTGTGGTCGTCATCACAAATGTCAATGTCCTTCTCACAGTCACTCTCCGAAAAATCCTCCGTTTCCGAGCCACGGTGGGATGGGGAGTCATGAGAATATGAGTGATTGTTATTGTACCGGTTCCGACTACTACATAGTTTATCTGTCCAAAAAAACAAGCATCAAATCAATATTGTATTGCAATTATAGTTTCTTTCTACCTCCCCTTTTTTGCTCATTCTCCCCATATAGTTAGATATTTCTGCTTATTGACCGATACGTCATAGGTTTTACAGTCATGTGGTTTACAAATTTGTACATTTTGTGTACTAATTTTGTGATTTTTGTTGTTTATAATAAGTGTTAGTTGCATTAATATGTATTAGGACATGTATCCTTCTCCCCCTGAGATGAAGTTCCGAATATTTATTTGAATTTTGTCCAATAAAAAAGTCAAATTCATCAAAAACTTGTATTTACAAAAACGAAAATCATTTTGTTGTTTGAGAGTGAAACTGGAATAGAATATCCAATAGTCTTCACTACGATGTTCCTCCGAGACAAAATGTCTCCAAAAATGGACTTCTATTGAATTACTCTAATTTACTGGTCCATAATGTATTTGAAGGTAAATTCCAAACCAAAATTTCCTACTTTGATGACTTTATTCATGAGAAATAGACACATGGGAAGAAGAGTATTTTAAAAATTTCTGGGCCCAAAAAAACTTTAAGTAATTCTAAACTTAAGATGAAAACACAAAATCCTCAGACTATATCTCACACAAGTAATCACTAAAAAAACTGGAGAGCCTTCATTTCCTACAAATCGACAGTTGACAATTCACAGATCCCCCACATCATCCAAAAAACCCATCCAAAATGATATATAGTCCATGACTATAAAAAATATCCAGCACTAAAAATCACTTTTCTCTCTGAGCCACCAAGGTTTTTGTCAAATTCACTTAAATATTATAGACAATCCAGAGAGTCGGAGACTAAGAGACTAAAATTCTCAAGCCCACTGAAACCCTTCCAGTGAGGCCTGATTAACACCCACCAATCATCATCATCCTCATCACTTTGCAAAAATTATATCCCCCTCCAGTCCAATTTATATTAATAAAACCTACAGACTTATTCATCATTTCCAACTGAGCATTAATAACATTGGACACCTCAACAACTTCAGTTCACACCATGTACTCATTCAAATACAGTCCAAACAAAATTATATTCTCAAAAGAATTGAAAAGGAAACAAGAATTTATATTTTGATGGCCCTCCGGAAAACTCACCTATAGACTTTGTTGGACTATCATTAAAACTTGGCGAAGTACTTTTGTTACTTTCTTTGGACATAATAGCCGCAATTGAAAAATCCGTAGATCTAGGCTTCGTAGAAGCCACAGCAGGTGAATCATCCATTGCGGCCGGCAGCATATTGTCCGAAATTTTACTGAGATCACAAAAACCGTCAGTTAAGCACATGCACCTCAAATTCTCAATCCCTTGATTTTACAATCCACAAAAAAACTTTTCATTTTTTTCCAAAACAAGCAAACAAACAAACAAATCAAATCCGGTCAACTTCAGTCAATCAATTCCACTTCACTTCATGAATCCAAAATAAAATTATTCTCATCCGGCTCCTCCAAGGATTGTCAAAATAAAATCCAAAATCACAATAATGAAATCCTCCAATAATTTGACATTTCCAAAAACAATTCACATTATTTCCACACGTATAAACAATTTAGCGAGAGGAAACAACAGGTTCAAAATCCGTCACTATTTGTCCTCCTTGTGAAAATTCGGCCTCAGTTGTGTTTTTTTATTTGCTGGGACTTTTGAATTTGCAAAAATGGGAATAATTTTTGCTCAACTCCTTTTCTGTTGGAGGGCAGGAATCCAATGTGAATTTGAACACGAGGATATTGGACTATTTATTAAAATAATGTGCACATGTTTTTTTTGTTGACAGTTGTTACAGTATAGTCCTGTATGAATAGCGTGAGGGTTGAGATGAGTTTTAATTCTCGACTATTAAATGGTCTCGCTTGATATCCCAGTGAATTTATATTGAGGGAGATGTTACAACAAGCCTTTTCCCAAATGGGCTCTTGGAGTGGTAGGACTGGTGTAGGTTGTTATCTCTCGAGTACTCAACTAGCGACTGAGAAGTTCGCGCAAGCCACATCTCGTACCGTAATGGTGTTGGTGTTGGGAAGGAACCTCGGGGCGGTGTGAATGCTGAGGATGGGCGTGGACGAGGAGGAGGACCATTCTCAAGTGATTGACACGAAAAAAGTGTGGGCAAACAATGGACACAATGTCACCAAGGCGGACCCCAATGAAACCGAGAACTCATAGTTTACTAAACGAGGTTTTTACACCATGTATATATTTACACACTGTAAATTTCATTTCCCATAATATATTATACTTACATATTTACCCAATTCCTACCTCTAATATATAAGGCCGCTATATACTTTATTACAAGTCCAATCCCATATGTATCACCATACTCCTCCCGTCCCTTCAACATTCAAACATTTCAAAATATGAGTAATTGATTAGACCCTCAAGAACATTTCTTCTCTCCATTGTTTGACTCTAGAAGTAACTCCACTTCCATATAAATCCCCTTTTCAATAAATCCAACCTTCCATATAACCCCAGCATTTATGTCCACAACAAATAAATAGACACTTCATTTTTCAATACTTAGCCAGCCAACCTCTTATTATTACACATCCAGTCAACAATCTATACCTACGGATATTTTCACAAGTGCTACCAAATTGCGGGAGTCCGTTTTAACTTCCATTAAAAAATCCCTTTTAATTCATAAACATAGTCTTACGTGCTACGTCGTATTTGTATTCTTTTTAATTTAATTATTTATTTATTTAACTGGCCTAATTTATTTACTAACATTGTCATCCAAATTATTAACGATTTTGATGAGCTTATTTACATACTATTTTTATTGGCTTATTTGCTTGCTATTTTTATGGCGACTTATTTAATTACTATTTTTATTGGTTTATTTAGTACTTGAACTTTTTATTGCTTCATTTAATTATAATTATAAATTAAAACAACTCTCTCTCTCTCTCTAACACGAAGAGCATTTCTATTATAACTGAGAAATAATTGTGAGACCAGTTTGTTCCCTAAAGAAAACTGCGCCTCCGTCTTGAAAGAAAGCATGTATTGTAGGTTCATCCCTGTGTATGTAAAATATATATAAATATATCGCTACATGTTTTTTTTTCGATAGAGTAAACTGTTGTGAGGAGCCTGGAAGGTATAAAGTGTGCAATGCTGTTGGTACATCTGTGTGTGTGTGCCCTGTCCAATTTAAAAAATACATGGGATGCGTTGATGCTGAGGTGTTCAAAGAGATAATATTATTGTACTTGCTTGTTTATGTTGGTTTTCTTTTTTATATCTGCTTGTTACTCTATCATTGCTCTCTCTGCCTGTACTATACTAAAGTAATATTCCCCAGAGATTCCTTCCACACCTCACTTGAGCCACTCAGCTGACTTGAGCTTAATAAAAGGACTCATTGAAAGCCATTAATTAGCTCTTCATTAGAAGTCAAGAGCATTAGCCCGCGTCACTTTTCAACAAACAGTCAACCTATAAAGAAATGAGAAAGGAGCCAGAGCCTGGAGTTGTAATTAAAAAACTTACTTATATTATATATGTGTACAAGTATGTATATCTAATATAAGGGCTAAATTAAAATATTGTAATTAAATGTCAATTGTGAGTTGGTTTATTTTCAAAGACTTCTTTTAAAAGTTTGTGAGAAGAGGAGGATTGGACCTTATAGGCAAACCCTTTAGTTTGCCGTGTACCGTTGAAACAAGTTTTTCGGGGTTTCTCTCTTCTCTCTCTCTCTCTCTAGAGTTTTTTCAAAGTTATTTATATAGAATTTTTCTATTCCCTTTTCTATATGTAATTAATGGCGGAGAAAAAATGTATAAACATTTGAATCTTTATTTTGTCAGATACTTTGAGATTGATTTGGTGTAAAAGTTTAAAAACCCGTTTGGGTCTCTATTTTTTTTCTGGTTCAAGCAATTTTTTTTTCTTTCGAGAGGTGTGGTGAAGGGATTCAAATAACAAAGTTAGTGGTTACGATGATGAGGTATGTGGATATTGAACTATGTGAAGTAAGAAGTAAAAAGAGAGGGAAAAAAAACTATAGTTGTTCTTTTACCTTGGCTTGAAAAGAATAATATACAAATCAATTGTTGTTGTATAGTATTTGAATTTGACTTGTATCTCTTTGAATGTTATGTACCCTTGCCTTGTAACAATTGCCATCATTTACATTTCTATGGATGTTTTATTCCATTTTGGTAGAGATAAAAAAAAGGCTAATTAAACTGATTGGTTGCAATTACAGCTACAAGGAGAATAAGTAAAATGGTCTGAATTGTTCCCTTCAAGTCTGGTGGAGCTACCTTTCTATACTGACAGCATTGGTGGCTTCTTAAATTCTTAATGAGTTGTAATAGCCCTTCCGGCTACTTGCTCTTTCATGCTAGGCCTATATAATAATATATTAAATATCTGGTTGTGTATCTGTATAGATGGGTGGATATGCGCCTTAAAGGATATAGGGAAAAGTTAATGTTTGAAAAAATACAATTTTATTCTTAGAATATAATTTATTGTAATAATGTTGATTTTTATCAGGAGGGATAATCTCCTTAAGCTTTATATATATATATTAATTTCTGGCATTGGAAGTTACAGGGTATGCTTTCAAAAATAATTCCAGCTGTGCCTCTCATTAAAAGTGAAAAGAATTGTTATTTCTTCGCTTGAGTAAAAACTGATATTTGAGAGAGAGAGACACGAATTTTTTCCTCCCACACAACTTGCTATTTTCTCTAATCTAATTTAGCCAGAGTGACTATATATACAGGCAGAGCCATATAATTTAATGATGAGCCTAATATGATTTATTACCTAAGCAAGGTTAGGAGAGAGATTATGAGTTGCGTTAACACATTCAACTTACAAGTTTACAATGGTGAGGTAACGTGTATCTAAAATACTGTGATTCTTGTAAGTCAAAATCTTTGAAAAAACCATAATAATTGTAAAATTTGCAAATGACTCTTTCAAAAGTCAAGGGAAATTTCCTCATAGATTTATGTGGCGACTTAGCTCTAAAAAAAGGGACATTTCTCGTTATTATTACTATACTTTGAAAGTTATGGAGAGATAAAAAAAATAGAGGGACGTGAGTAATCTACCCGATGATTTTTGGATAGGTCCCTCTTTTTTCCAGAAGAGATTAAAAACTAAAATGGTATATTGCAATGGGGATTTTTGGATAGGAAAAAAACTATGGCTTATATATACACACATTATAGAGGTATTGTGTAAACCAAGTTAGTTGGGGCTGAATGGGCTTGATTATTTAAAATTCTAAACACCGTGTCAAATGGTTCTAATGGAAAGAGTCTGACAGACGTTTTACACTTTCCGGACCGTTTGGAATTTTAAAAGCTCCCTTTTTACACTAACAGCCCACACACTTGACATAGACAATTAAAAATTTAAACTGTATCATCAACATGATAGTGTTTTGATGTGGCACCATAACCATCATCTGCATTAGACCCATGCACTTTTCTTTTTCAACCTTTTTTTTTCTTCTCCTCCTCCCTAGCGGATTTAAGTGCTTGTGACGGCTGCACATTACGTATGCATCATACATGTATAACTCTACTTAAGTCACTAAATTCACGGATATAATCCGCGTATATAAATATTTGCCATGATGTTGTTGCACATGCATCTCCAATACAATTTTTATATCCTTGAGAGAATACATATTGAACGTTCTGTTAAGGTCTCAGTAGCTCTGTATTATTCTGTTGTAGATTAAAGTCATTGGAGATATTTTCAAGAGTTTTAGCTCTATATCTATACCATATGATTTGCTCTGCACTCTCTCTCTCTGTGAAAGTCTAATGGAAGAAGAACAAACAGATTTGCTCATTAATCTCTCTTCAATGGTTTGTTTGACGTCCATCCCTTCATCCTATTAGGAAGCGTGAAACCATTCCGCTCACCCTTTTCGCTATGTGAGGTCCAACTGGAAGAGTCGTTCCCCCATTGCCCCCATACATTTTGTGGTTCTCCTCAAACAAGTCTCTTCTCCATGTAGTGGTTTTATTAAAATCATATAGCTATATTGCTCTGTGGTGGGGTTTGAAAAAATTTTAAAAAGATTTTTACCAAAGAACCGCAACCCATCCAAAGTAACGCCTCTCTATGAAATTTATTATGTTATCATTTCATGTTAATCTACCCGCAAATATTCTCTTCTGCTTTTCTTATTTTTTCTTTATATGCGTTCCTTTCTCTTGAACCATTCCAACCAAAAAACCCCTAACTTCCCTACTAAAATCAACTATTTCTCAGGGAGAAAAAAATAAGAAATGTTAATTTCCGAATATTTTATAATTCACTATGCATAAATATAGAATTGTGAATATTGAAAAGTATCACATGTAGTGTACAAATTAAAATCCAGGATTTAAGCTCAGTGACACTTGGAAACCGTTAATTCCAGATATGAAAACATTGTTGAAAAATATTTAAACAAAAACAGCACAACATTTCAAATGATTTTTGCAGAAAACGTTAGTTTTTTAGTTTAACTATAATAATAATAATTATTATTGCATAGTAGTAACGACGGAATCCCATCAGTTTAAGCTCGCCTGAGAAAGGGTTCTGACTGAACTTGAAAGCTCCCGATAATAAACGCTAATCTTTCTAACAAATCCAAGTAGAAACCGTGGAAAAAATGATTCTATGGAAAAATATTTCCTTGACAGCTATTGATTATTGGAGTATGTGTAATTGTACAGAGCAATATATAGTACTTGTACACATAAATAGTAAATTTGAAAACTAAACTGTTATTGTTTACCCATGGTGGCGCAATAAAAGGGTCCAGTAGCATGGGAAGCTTTAACGGATTACCGTTCACACAAATCCACTCACACTTGATTGTCATAAATCTTGTGAGACTTCCCGTTTAAAAAAGGGTAAGGAATTTAACAAGGAGAAAATATATAGAAAATGAAACCCTGTCACTGGCACAACTCAGCTCGAAATCTTCCTTGGAAATCTATCTACACTATACTCTCTTGCTCTACAATATACACTATGGTCACTATGCACTTTTACTACTATTAACTTAAGCAGCGTACATAGTGTGCCATAGTTGGAACATCATTAAAAGGCAACAAATTTCCCTGTAAAAATCCAATGGTTTTTAGCCTCTGGTCTCTATTTCTATACTCCCACTGATAAAACCTGGTCAATTGTAACACATTGCAAGTATTTTGTAGGCATGAGGTAATGTAAAATGTCAATGGTGGAAGAATAGGCTCATTGAGAAAGTTGAAAAGGGCAAGTTGAAAAATTTTCACGGGCAGTTGAATCTTTACGGGAGGTCAGTTGATTTCGGTGTGAAGGGGATGGAATGAGCTACAGTCTATTTGTTCAAAAGTGAGGGCATGTGCCCTTTTGATTAACCTCACATTTTCCAACTACCTTTTTGTGCACAAGCTCTTTCTCTCTCTCTCTCTCAAAGCCTAGAAAATACACATGCATGGATAGTCAACAACTGTAGCAGGAACGCCAAAGAATATAGACCATACAATTACTATTAGACCTCATATATGTAATGATTCTTCTAATGCTAACAAACGGGAGAGGAAGGAAAGACTATGGTAGGTTACACGCTTATCCCGCTAAATCAATCTAAGTGAGTATGGAGACACACAAAAGGTAAACTATAAAATAAGCTGGAGGTATATAAAAGTTAAAGAAAATGAAGCAATGGTTACACAAGAACCCTCGTATTTGTTTCTTTTCATAAACCTCACCTCACCTTTGAATAACTGCACATGCACTGCCTTCCTATATGTGATCCTATTCAAGGGATAGCCTTAAACATACACACACATACTATTATTATAGCCCTTTATATATTCCTCTAAATAAAAGTATTGTATATACACCAAGAGTTTTTTTCCTCCTCTCCAATTTGAGAATTTAACTTCTTCACAAAACTTACAATTACTATGGAAGTATATAGAGGAATTACATATTTAGTTATCGTTTCACACTGAGAAGAGGTTGACGTCCCCCATGAAGTTTTTGAAAGGAAAATTCATTCCTGGTGAGTTTGGGGAAGTGGTGGTCTCAATTTCCAAGGTATGCGATTCCATTACACTGGACCACTTTTAGTACATATCCAGGCACATGCTGCATAGTAAAAGCTTCCATTCTCATGTTATATTACTCTATGTATGTACACCATGGGTTTTCCAAACACTGAAATGTATCAGTGCAGATTAAGCAGTCGATACATTTTCACCCTCCTTATTGGCCAGATCAGAGGGGAAAAAGTACCCATCCTTAAAGATACATAAAGTCCCCCTGCCAATAAGCCCTGACCTTGGAGACGAAGTGTGATGTAGGTAAAAATATACATTTTTTTGTGAGATATTTTTTTTTACTAGTGAAGATCCTCCTACCTGGACAAATTATGTAAATAAGGAAGATTTTTGGGTTTGGAGGGAGAAAATAAATGACAAAATGGTTTATCTCCTCCACGGAACTCGTTAATATTTAGACCAATCCTCAACATTTCCCTTACCATCATCTTTTATGTGTATTTCCGTGTAGAAAAAAACAGTACTTGAATGTGTTTGTTACAAATGGGTAGAGAGAGAGAAAGAGAGAGAAAAAAACTGGACAGAGTTTCATCTGAAATGAAAAGACACTTGGTATTTGTGTTGGACGGACGGAAGGGAAGCAGGAGTCATTGCATTGTGAAAAAAGGCAAGCTGCTTTGCTTGTAGTAGTACGAACGAGTATCTATGAGCAGAGATAATGTTTGGTTTACTTTTGATCTTCCTATTATATTATTATAGCGGTAGTAGTCATAGTAGCTTATAAGCTGGAAGAGGAAAGGAAAACAGAAGATGGTTTAGCTTTAAAGCCATGGAACATAATATATGTAAATAGCTACGAGATACATATAACGGGAAGACTACTACATAGTAAAAGTCAGAAAATATTACTACTCTGAACTCTGAACTTATATACCGTGCGTATATATAATAACGACTCGTCCAGGAATTGTGCTCATGAACGATTTTTGAAGCGTAGGATGACAAGGTTTAGGGTATAGATATATCCATATAGAAGTGACATAATACAAAAAATAAATAAAAGGTGGAAGAATCCTCTCAAACCATAGCACCTACATAACTAAATACTAAATAGCTAGTTGAATGCAATGGTGGTGGTCTCTTGTGTGGAGGTACCTTTTGGGGCTAGGAGAATAATGTATATGGTTTGTTGAGCTTTCACGGGATGATCCTAGGATTTATGAGCCCTGTCTACACACGATATGTATATACGACACTATTTCCTCTGAAAAGATGGAGGAGCCTTGGACGAGTATATAGTGTAATTTTTAAGGGGGTATGTACCATTTGTATGTGTGTGACATTTTTGTAGGTATTTATATTTGGATGTGCTCTGCTTTTAGAGAGATGTGTGTCCGTGCTCATTCACAAGTTTTGGCTAGTCCCAAAAAAAGAAAATAGCAAAAATTATCGCGTAATTATTCTTATCTGATGTTGACGGAGGGATGCGATGCTCCTGACTGAGAGAGAGCAGAGTTTTTTGTGGGGCTGGATATAGGTAAGAAAAATGAGGGGATTTTTGACGGTTATGACCCGTCTGACACAATGAGAATGAGTCAAAGGATTCATGGTGGAATGCGATGATACGGATTTAAAGTGTTCAAGCCTCTGTTAACATTCACCATTGAATCTCTCGGACAACCCCGCTCATGGGATAACAATACATTATCATTAACCATCCTATTCTCTCTCTCTCTCTCTCTAACTGAAGCTTGGATGTGTTTGTGGAGTATCCCCAATCCCATAGTCTCCCCTAGTTGAATTGAATGGATGAAAAAATACATAAGAAAATACTTGGGAGCTTTAGTGTGATATAAGGTTGAGGGGAAAGACTACACCTTTGGGGGTGTCGGCTTAGTCAAGGCGTGTCTCAGTCAATTTCAGATTTCCACAATTTTCATACTTGTATATATTTCACATACTCTCAACTGTACCGTATTTCAAATCATCAGTGATCGACCACCAACGCTCTCTCAATGAATCTTCATTAACTTCCATTGCCTAAACAGGAAAGACAGCAAGGTGGTTCCATATAACCTTTCACAGTCAATATTTCTTTCAAAATTGTTATTTACTACAAGCAGACATTCTTCGACTCTTACTATTTTCATTTCATGGATGTATTGTCTTTTTTTTTACCTGTACAAGGCTCGTATACTCTACAAGCATATAAGTTTTTTAACGCATTTCCAACATTTTTCATCAGTTTCAATTATTTTGTCTTTCCCTCCACCAATCAAACACATTCTTGGGGGCTCCAGTCACATATCTACATATATGACTTTCTATACACGCTTTTCTAATTTATTACTACCTGTAAGAGTAAATTAAATAGAAATTCTTTTGCAATTCTACACATTTCTTTCACAGTTACATATTTTCATATTGAAACTTGAACTGTAGAATTATTGAGAATTATTAATGTCCGTAATTTCTACAGATGCTTAATTTAATAAAGAGGGGAAATATAGGGCGATTTAAAAATTTATAGGAGGGAACTTCCAAGTCTTCTATCCCCACCCACAAGGGTTGATCCATTCTCCCCTTTTCTGTTGTAGGGATATTCACATCGCAGATCAATGCTACGAATTTTGTAAAATCATTTGATGTTTTATTGAGATTGAGAATATTGGACATGTTGAATTTAACAGGAGACTTAAAATTCAAATAGATTTTTGAAGTCTATAAAAATTTCTGTGTAAATAATTTTTACGATTTTTGTTTACGTGAATATTGATACGATTCTTCCCGCCTGCGCCGTAATACGAAAATATCGTGTATCGCAGTACGGCTGGCTTTACCTGGAATTGTGCAATAATGTGCAAGCTAAAAAATGTTTGGAGCGAATATTTGAAGTATTTGAAATGTAGGAAAATGAAAGAATTTTTTAAGTATTTATAGCAAGAGGTGGAATGGACCGTTTAATGTAAATAGTTTGTATTCGTACCCTTTAAGCCAGCCTTTATCAACCAAAGTTTATAAATTCGAAATGCATTAGCAATGCAAGTCTATAAAAAAGGTTTCGCACTAAAATATCAACAACTGTCACAGTGATTATGGAAAAATTCAAAGGGAAAAATTTACCACCCGTTGTGATCCATCTGGGTGGGGATGTAGGACTTAGAGGTTCCCGCCTATATATATTTGTGTATCGCCCTATTTTTAAACTTTTTATTAATAACTGCCCCTGCTTATTTTACTTTCATTTCTATTAATAATAAAATTCTTATATCAATTTATCTGTCATGGGCAATTATGTAGAAAAAAATATTTTCTTTTTTCAAGCTACCTCTACACATATGATTGTCAGGCTACTATTTAACAAACAACAATAATTAGTTTCATTGAACTTGGGAGGTACTTGTATGAGTATAATTTTCTATTTACAAATCAAATGACTAAATCCATGTTACTTTTTCATATTCCAATGTTTGTTTGAGTAGGAGAAAAAAAATAAAATGCAGTCTCATGTTGTTGGTACAAATCTTTTCGAAATTGCTACATTCATATATGCATACATGTAGTAAATATGTAATTGCATCAGTAAGTAATAAAAGGTTCTCTACATGGCCGTAACATCAACTCATTTTCATAATCCTCAACTCATGGCTTTTTATCCGAAAATCCAGTGAGTATGAGAGCATTAGGAAAAAAACATTTTCGTGTCTACAATTTGTTGTTGACTTTTCCCAGTAATCGCGCACAATGGCCAGCAGTCAATTGGTTTTGCAAAAGCTATACAGTTGAAAGAAGGAATCATCAAAGGAGATAAAAATGAATGACAGCTAAACCAAATGTACATGCTACGGTTCAAAGACACAGAACATTTCCCTATCAATATATTTCCAAATGACAAATACATACACGTATACATATTTCTCATACAAATGAATGTATTATACTTAAAGCTCAATCATGGACGTGGATTCACATACATATCGAGTGAAACACTTGTAGCCTCCCATTAAGACATGCTAACAATCAGACAAATAGAATGTGAGTCAACTATCACAAAACCCATCATCAAGTAGTCTCTGGATGGGAAGGCTCTGAAGGACCAATATGTAATTTATAATTGAATAATAATAATTTCCATCCTATTTTTCCTCCTCAACTAATCAATCCAACTAACTAAATAGTCTTCAATGTAAATACCACGGACCATTCAACCTTTGAGGAATTGTTACCAAGTAACAAATGTCCCTTCAAATTACAAACGATTCCCATAAAAATCCACTAAAATATTATTAAAAATACAAAAAGATTTTTTCCCCTTGATTGGAGCATTTATTTGAGAATGGTGTGGAAAAATATTAGGGGAGAAAAAATTTACAAAACCAATACAATTCCTAGTAATTGGGAAGGTATGGGAGAGAAATAAAGAATGGGATAACATTTGAATGTTACGTAGTATCTTTCTACACGTCAGAGTAGATTCCTCTCCGAGTATATAATTTTTCTTGTATCTACGATGAGGTGGAGGCATGAGGACGAGCATAGCTCAAAAAAACGAGCAACGTGTAAAGTAGTTTAGTGGGGATTTTTTGGCGTTGAGATAGATACAACAATTTAAGCTACCATGCATTAACAACAACTCTGAGGTAGAGAGTACAAGTGAATAGTAGAATATTATGATTGTTAGGATTGTCATGAATTTGACAAGGATCACATTAGATACTAGTGAGGATTACACACATGTAAGAACTTGTAAAGAGACTCACACTTGAGCTCCTTTTATAAATTACCAATTCATCAGAGTATTCTTATCATTTCATTTCATAGCTTTTGACTCTCCAACAAGGTTTCACATGTGAAGTGACTGAGAGAAATCCCTTTGTGAGGTAAGTTTTGATTAATCGCTCTTCACTTCATACACAGATTTACACACATACTTACTTAGCACTACTACTCCTTCCTTCCTTACTACGGATCAAGTAGTAGTAGTAGTAGTAGTCCTCGTCTCAACAGCCATCATCCTTTACTATAACTACCACCATGTCACAGGGACTCCAACTTTTACATGCACAATCCACATCAATACAAATCCTCAGATCACGGTATTATGTATATTTGAAGACAAGCCTAGATGCTATTTGATTGTGAGGGTTCGAACCTTCACACACAATCTGATGGATTTTCAGTATTACTTATACTTTATTACGCAATAATATACTACTACTACCACACTATTCGTGTCTATACAAAATGCTTTGAATATGTATGTGTACCATCGACGCAGGCATAGAAAGAAGATTTTCATATTTACATATATGACACTTAAATACTATGTACATGTTGATATTTAATCCAGCTCCTTATTTATCGTATGGGGGATGGATTGGAAAAAGTCCGTATAAATTTCATTCATTGGAGTTTTATACGGGTGAGTAGTGCATATATGTACGTGGCAAGGCTTACAGGAGAGGCTTTTATGGAGGAATTTATTCGTCTGTCAGTATGCTTGCCGTCGACATAATTTAACCTTGTTACACTTTTAATAATAACTACTCTTCACTGAACTATCAACATGGCTTTGAGAAATGGTACTATTATGCGCACGCATAATATATTTTCAAAACGTCCTACCAACATGGAGCATTGGAGTTGTTTGCAAAGAAAAAAAAGTGAACTTGCATTGATGCATTTCTTGATTATGCAATGGATTTTTTTTCGAGGCATGATATGGGAAGAGAGAATAAAATGGTGAATGCGCAATTGGATTATTGAAGTGCGTAAAGTGTGGATTTACTTATGGGGTGTAGAACTATTTGAGTGTGTGTGTGTATGAGAGAGTCGTAGAGGGATATTCCATGGGATTTGGTGGCAATTTAAAGTTATACAAGAGCGACGTGTAGTTTAATGGAAGTTGGAGGAAAAAATGATATACTATAGGAGGACAGGGAAGTTGAGAGAAGAGAGCTATGGCGTTCTGAGTGTAAACATTTTCTTTATAAAGGATGTCGTCGTCATGGCCGTGTGGAAGTGTAATAGCCGATCCATACAGATCCGTTGGGGACGACAAGGGGAAAGAAAAAGAGCCACTCAACAGCAACTCAGCACCTGCACGCATAACCGGAACAATTGCGCTAATTAGAAAGTGAAAAGCTCCGACTTGGGCCACTTTTCATATGTACTGGGCATGGCAAAATCTGAGGAGGATATGCTTTTAATATTACTATGAAGGGAATTTTTAGAGGTCGTGTGGGTTGAGGATAGACCGAATGCATTAGACTGGATGGCTCCTGTATCTACAATGGAGCTTTTGGATGTGAGTATAGTACATTTGGAGGTATAGGTATAGGCTACTATGTGCTTCTGTATACATGGAGGATGAGGACGGTGATTATAAATTCAGGTCCTCTCATCCACTCTGTCATAGTCAAAGTTGAGATCGTCAAATAATGTTAGAGAGCAACTACAACGCGACCCTTTCCTTTAACTTCCCTATGCACAGTGGATGTTGTTATTATTGTGATTATCATTCTTTCTCCCATAGTTAGTTAAAGGAGCCCAGCTAGAGGCTCATTCATGAATTATATGTGTAGAGGAATGAATAAATATAAATTCGCCTTTATGATGTTGCCCGGACGGTTTAAGGACCCTGGGCACCCGGCTGCTTCCTAGGGCTTCTCAACTTTATGGTTGGATTTTGGTCGCTTGGCTCATTATCGTCATATCAGGGATACGGCACACAATACCAGGAATGTCAGCAACCAAGACCTGACCACGTGTTCCCACTTCTCACAATCAGTTTGTTTCTCTTTCTTACTTAAGCCCACTACTCACTACTACTACCTATGTACACTTCCATTATCTTTATTTTTTTACTATCTAAATCTCTAAATATGACAAAATCATAATAAGCTGTATTTTATTTATGAACTTGAACTTGTTTATTTTTTTTGCCTTCCTAACTTATGGTGAGTTCTTCGGAAATGTCAATGGTTATAATTCGTTCGAGCTGTGAGGCCATTAGGACTTTTCCAATTTCACTATTCTTGGCGAACCTTGACTGACCGGCATGGGATATTTCATTATGATCATTCTGGTTGGTTTTTTGAATATCTTGTATTATTAAAGCTAGTAAATTAATTTTTGTCTTGACTCCGGACTGATACATTTTGGGATTTCTGTGTTGCAGTTGCAAGATATTTTTACCGGATAAATCTATGGAGAAGCAGATTTTTAAAATAATTATATGCTATCGTTTTCAATGAGATATAAAATGACGATAAAATTGTATTCTCTGGCATTTGTATTAGAAGGAGCACCGTTCTTAAGCATTAGCGTACATATATGACTTCTCCGCCACCTTTTGCTGGAATCTTTCCTTTAATATTAAAAACAAGGTTTATTGTCCAAAAGCATACACAATTACAACACCATTTTAGCAAAGGAATTAATTTTTACGTCTTGGTACAAAACAATTTTCAATGCTTATGATGTAACTGAAGATTGGAGACTGGAGATGGAAGATTGAAATAGCATAAAAATATTTGTACTATAAAATTTCCTGGTGGATGAGCTTTTAAATACTTTTTTATTTTATTATTCCCGAGGGAATTAATTGTTAGTCTCGTACAGGCTGAAAATCCAGACTGTGTTACACCAGTGTGGCGTTGAATTGCTCAGAAACGGGAAGGGATAGGTAGAAAATTGGCTCACGCTCACCATTGTATAGGCATAATGAAAGGAAGTACAAGTACATGAACACACCCCAATAATAGTATTGAAGAAAGAATCAAATCATCGAAGCGAAATAAACCATGTTAAAATACGCGTGAGTAAAGAGGAGAGTTTGTTGTGACGAGTAGGGAAAAAAATCTACTAATAATATAATCCGCCTTTTAAGGCTCAGCTCACCACCGGCCCTTAAATCTCATGAAAAGTGAAAGAAAAGCTGAACAAATTGACAAGAAGTGGAGTTTTGCCTTTTGGGTGGGTATGAAAAACATATGATGGACATTGTATTATAGCCCTCACCTTCACTTCATTCCATTGTTGCAGAACGTGCGGGCAGTTTTAAAGACACCAACAAGTTTTTAACACCACAAAATATACAATAAAAATCCCTATACAAAAATCCACCTTCACGCGATTTATCCCACCAGCAAAATCCTATCTCATAGAAAAGCTAAATAACTGTGTGAGTTTCATACTCACACTTTCACACCAACACCAATGTAACTCATCCATAGAAAAATGTACAAGGGAAAATAGTAGCTAGAATTTGACATGAAACTACATGGACACGTAGCATCAACAAGGGAGGTATAGATAACAAGGAGCCAGTCCGTAGTGTGGATAATAGCGTGGGTGGATAGGAGTAGACAGGAACGAAAAGTCATTTTGTCCTTTGTCACTTAACAACTTGACTGGTGCTGTTGATGTGAAGCTGAAAAGTTGTATTCGAGTCAGCACCCAAGAAATCACTTTCCTTTCTATGACATGGGTCATCTCATCTCTCTCTCTCTCTCTCTCTCTCTCTCTCTCGTATGGGATAAAAACCATCCATTGGAATGGTAAAGATGATGCAGCCTTCTTCCCTAAACTCTATATACTATAATATTGTACACCCGTGTTTTTATCTCCTAACAACATATATTTTGTACACCCAAATCAACAATACATTCATACTTTTGACTCCAAACCTTTACTAGATAGATATTTCAATGATTGGTGAAGGCTTGGCTTTCAAGTGTATTTCACTTTAGTATGCTTATATCTCTACACAAAACAAGAAACAACAAGGAGGACCCAGCCTCTCTTGAAAAATCTATAGATATTTCCGACAAACTGTAAAACCTTAACGCAGGTATGTTTATACATTGGCATTTCTAATATATCTACAGACACACACACTATACGATATGTCAAGACATTACACTGAACGGTAGAGCACCAAAAGTTATGCTGAGAAAATTATCAGTGAAAAACATGTTGCTGCTCATTCATTTACAGACTCGGACTGACTGGGAAATGAACTGAGACGACTTGAAGAATGCAACACATCCATCTTTAAAAAGTTTTCAAAGAACGACTGGAATTCATGTCCAAATCTTCACCCAACCTTATGACCAGGAGGGGGATAGGCAGTGGAGTGATACTTAAATGTATGCAGGAAAATACACATGTATATTCTACATGCACGCATATATCATAATGTGACACTTACAATTCACATAGAAAATAATGTCAGCATCTTGAGCATGTAAGAAAACTGGTCCCAAGTATTCACGCATATAGCTGTAAATGACTATATGCACATGAGTCGTGGATGAGAATTAACATTACTATGCAAGGGAAACACTATGGTCTACGGAGAGTTCCTCCTTTACGTAGCTACATACACTTAGGGTATGAGCAGCCAGGACTTTGGGCATGGGAGAGAATTGATTGAACAAAAGGTGTCTAACGTTATTTGGCACTCCATTGAATGCAGTCAAAGGGCAAGGACAGCAGGCTAACTGGCCGTGGACAAACCGGCACAAATTTGGCTACAAGTAGCATCCAAAGCACCACAGGGTGACTCGTAAATTCTGGTCACCAAAAGGAGACAAGTGACGACATTAACTTCCCACATGGGTAACCAGTAAAGCTCAGTTGGTCATAATACATTAAGCCTACATAGAAAAATTACTATGCTCTCTCTCTCTCTCTCTGCATTAACACATAGCTTATTTCTATACATATATAGAATCCCACTGTATTATAACTTGTCAGATTTATTATCCTTTTCAGAACTTCATGCCTCATACCGATTTGCTAAGGAGCTAAAAACCCTGCTACTTCCAGGCTTCAACAAAATTTCAATGTATACACTGCTTTTTCCTATATATGTATGTATTTATATGCGTGTAGTACTTAATATTTCCTGCTATGCAGGAGATTAGCCGATAAGTGTAAGAAAATATATAGTTGGGGTGACTATATAATAACTTTTGGAAATCTTGTAAATATTATGAAATCATATGCGGTTGCTCATAGCAAATGATAATTATGTGTGTATACAGTACGTTATAGTAAAAGTAACTTGACTCAAAAATCATATCTTATTATGGAATCTGCGTTCTATATTCGAGGGTTCGGGAAATGTGATGAGATTTCTGTGGTAATTTTACATATGGCTTCTTCTTCTGTAAAAAGGGAAGGAGATGCTGTGGAGAGGGAGATTTTCTAGGGAAAAGAAACAAAAATGAGGAGACACAATGTGTATGTATGCATATGCATGTATATGTATATGTTGTAGAGAGGGAAAAGGCTCTTCCAGCTATTGTTATGTTTATTGCACACTACATGAATTATTATTATTGTCATCAGAAGCATCAGGAGTGCTGGAAAAATTTTTGAGTATTCATCAGCTCCTGGTAGGTAGGCTTGTACGCAGCTCATTTTATATGCCTTTAGTAACCCCAGAAAGACACATTTTATCGTTAAGTTTCACAAGACCCCAAGTGCCTTGTTATGAATACCAAAAATTAGGAGAAAAAATTATCTAGTCAAACATAGAGCCCCTCATAGTGAGTTGCTTCTAAAAAGTCTCATGTTGACTAACCTGAGTTGTTTTCTCGTAACTCAAGTCATCAACTTTAACGTTTTCTACGAATACTCATATCCTCACTTGTTACACAAAGCTTAGCATCACTAAGTAAGTAAGAAGAGTCTCCTCAAGTATTTGTAAGCCTCTTCTACAAGCATTTCTTTCTTTTGCAGAACCAGTTAAACTCAAATCTGCCCATACATTCGTAAATTATAGATTGATGTGAAAGTCTGATGAATTTTAGTTACACAGGAGGAGGTATAACATAATCTACGACTGGAGGTAATAAAATCTAAACGAAAGAATACATCACATTTCCATATGGAACATATCTCTCATATAAGTTGTGAGAAATATTTGTGAAGGTGATTTTTTCAAACCACGTCCCAGCCATATTTTCATCATTGTTCACCCTAACTTCTGGTCTTTACAAATCACGTGCTAGTATTGTATTCTATATAGCTTTTGGGTGAAAAAAATCCTGAGCTTCGTCCAAAATATTCATGGCCCCTAAAGACTTTAGAGTACAAAGTTTTTTCTCAACTATAACTTATGACTATGTTTTTTTTGGAGCGAATTGACTGTATAACCATAGAGAGAAGAAGGCTACATGTAGAAATGATGGATCATTTGGGACTTCATAAAATTATCTAAGAATTACAAGGGTGAATAAAGTCAGGTCCAATAGGAAGGGAGGAGTTCGTGGAAGAATTTCTTTTATGATGAAAAAAAAAACCATTAGATAGTTTTTGGCTGAGGAAAAAATGGCTAGGAAGTAGAAAAGGAGGGATAGGATTGCATTAATAGAATTAAATAACAAAAAAGAGGCAATTATGAAAATTGGACGTCTAGGGCAAGTAGATAATAGGGGATGAGTAAAGTTGGCTTGTCCAAGTCATAAAAAAGGGGGGAAAACAAGGGAGAAAGGCTTAGGAAAATGATAATAATAATTTCAGGGAAAAAATCTTCTCTATTTGCCTAAAGAATTTTCCACGGCCTAAAGCCTATGTCTACGTCTACTACTACTACAGCTACACATGGAGATATTGGAAGTATAGACCAGGAGGGAAATGAGAGTGTGAGAGAAGAGAGGTATTGGTTTACCATTCTCATAGACGTAGAATGGTCCTTATATGGAGGAGGGCTAGGGTTTTTCCTCAAACGACAGACCGAGAGACTTGTGGACGAGTGTGTAAAATAATAGAAACGGGATTTTTCGTTTTTCAGCCATGCAAAATAGACAAGGTCGTTAAAGGAAGACGGGTGAGCGTGTATGTATCTATTAGGTATGTAGACAGATGAAGTGGGTAGGAGCGTGGGCCCTTCATTAGAAATAAATGGGAATTTGGGTGTGACAAATTGGCGAATCTGAGGGAGAAATGGACCTATCGGGTTGGAGAATGTGCTCCGTTTATCTTCAGACGGCGGAGCGGATGACAGGGACTTGCTCACTTCATTATTCTTTTGTATCCTTAATCACCCATTTAGCTGGGTCTCTCATTTGCCTGGAATGGGTCTCCAAGGAATGTCACTTTAAATTTCATGTCAATTCTTTTCACACCGATACATCTCGCTTTCGTTCCCAGACGGCGGCCAGGCTTAATGGGATAATTATCATTAAGCCATCTAAATGCTAATTAATGCCCCTATTTGCACGATGAACAGTAACTCGGCGGAATGCAAATGGCTCATCGAGCTCACCTCCGTGTCATTCCCTTCTCCTCTTTAAAATTACCACTTCTTTCTCTCTTCCTCAACTCTCTCCCTCTCCGTCTCAGTCTCCTCCAACTTCCCCGTCTCATTCTGTCTCTCTCTCTCTCTCTCTCTGTATCTCGCATTTCAAGAAGATTCTACTTGCTGATTGCCTACGTCTTCATCTGTGTAGAGTTCTTCACATTTCTCCACTTTTATATATGTAGGTATAGAAAAACCCGAGAGATAACTTTTCTCAGGCTTCCTCTACATCCGGGAGATTCTATAACATCCGCCTCCTCCTCCTCTCCCATCATTAGCTATTTCATGAGCCTTCTGCTCTCACCCATTCATATTTCCTTAGAATACATATCTAAAGTTCTTTTATCCACGAATTTTACTCTACCCTCCAACTTGAAATACTTTTCCTTCCTTTTTCTCATTCCTAATTTATTTTTCTCACTTGAGAACATTTTCAAATTTTGTCTCATTCTAACTTAATTGGTTTGTCTTCACTTTTATACTCTGTCTATTTTTTCATTTTAGGCGGGAAAAATTTAAATGGACACTGCTTTAATAACATTTCTTCCAGTAGAAACTTATTGCACGTTACCTTACTGTAATTCATTTTATTGTTATCCAGATGTGATTTAAATACTCACGAAATTTGTTTGTTAATAAATAATAATAATTTTGTATTATGAGGCAGGTAAATGTAAAGGATGACAGCACTTGTACTGTTTTTATGTGCATTTTGAGGTTTGGACTAGCGAGAATATTGTAACAATAAAGAATGCGGTAACTAGTGGAATACGTGGAGGCATGTACAGCTCATTGTTACTATTGAGGAAGGAATCTAATTAGTAAATGACATTATTGACGTGCTAGTGGGAAATGATAATTGGGGATGAAAAAGATTTCTAGAGCTCTACCTCTCTCTTCCCTATCTGTGTATAGCTCCTTTGTAAATAGATAAAAATAGAAATTGTGTGAGGCAGATCGGAGGCATTTGAGGCGTAGCAGATAGGATACTTATCAAAGAGGAATTCAATACCTTTACATATATACATAGTGGATGTGTAGGGCTTTGAGGAGAGATGGTTAGTCAGTGGTTATAGAGCTGGACCAATGTGACAGATCGGAAGGGAAGAGGACAATGATTTGAGTGGAGAACTCTCGTCTCTCTGAAATAGAATAGAAGAATAATAAATAGGAGAGTTGGAGTGTAATACGAGGGGAGGATCTTGGTCGACAATGCCCCAGCCTCAATAGATAATTATGTTGACTGGAACCAGGGATTTGGAGCTCTTGTATAAACTTGAATCCTCTGATGTACACCCGACTTTCTCTCTATGCATTGTGTAAATACATTTGTAAATATCCTATATATTTCCTCCCCATAATCCGTGTATCACACGTCGAATCATGTAAATAGAATCCGCCGTTGAATGCACTTTTTTTTCAAGTAAGTACAAGTATAAATATTTGGATATTGCATGGCCAGTCTAAAAGAAAATATGGTCACCGTATGTATACATCTATAGGTAGAGTAATAAAGCTGGAATTGTGTAATATGTAGGAAGTTTTCGTAGTAAAAATTGACGGTATCACAAATAAAGTAAAATTCAACCTTTCAAGCAGCCACTACTGTAATGGGCGCTAGCGGAAAATATTTATGGTAGCAAATGTTTTAGGCCAAGAGAGAAGAAGAATTCTAGTCTGTATAGTATTTTATGTGTGGAGTGTCATCTCGTAAATCTATGGCGATATTACTGGGAAAGGGACAAAATCATATGAAATTGCTAGTCTGCAATGCAGTTATTATTATGGATGGAGGAAAATGTAAGTTCTAGTAGTCTCATTGGGAAAACAAAGGGAAGCAATCTTGCCAAGTCCTGCTTATTGTTTTCCCATCCACTTTTATGCCTTTCCGTATGTCATGCCAATAAAGAATGGACATTACGACAAGTCTACGGCTGCTGTTACAAGGAGAGACACACCAACGCTACAAACCGCAATAAAAAATTAGACGGGGTGGATATTACAGGGATTTCAACAATAAATCCAAGATTAGCTCAACAACTGATGTGCTTCAGGCTGCGTCCATCCCAGACTCGTCGGATCCCAAAGGATCAAATCTACACTGAAGATATGAGGATGAGCCAATATATGCAGAGCCTCTGTCCACCGGGACCCCACATTTTACGTTATTGTAAATTCTAATTCCTGCCACACTGTCCACCACCACTACATTACACTTCACAGTGGACGTCAGCTCGCCATGCATACGTCGTTCTAAACTCACCAGACTTGTCTTGAGTCGTGGTAGCGTATAATGTAGATGTGTACGTATGTACTCTCGAGGTAAATACAGTTTACTGCACAAGTATATATGTACACACTTTATGTAGGGTCCTACTGTAAGTTTCAGACGCTCAGTCAGCTTGCTTGGCAAAGTCAAAACCCTCGACAGCTATTAGAAAAACCATGTTACATTGCAATAACCGTATAGAGGATGGGGTAAAGGGAAGAAAAGAGAAGCGCATTTAAATTCTATTGACTTGGGTGGGCACATGTGGTCCCCATTCATTTCACATTGTCAATATCCTTTCTACTCAGCCATCATACCAAACACTCAAATTAGCTTCGGACATCCGCATTAAATTATCCCGTCTCTTCAACAACTCCAACAGTTTATGTTGGCAGTCAATATGACCATCAACAACAAATATCATATGTAGCCATATAGGGTCCTCCTATATGTCCTCATTCTCCTCAGTTGATTCAAAGTAATTTAATTTGTCAGACTTGTTCCGAGCAAACAAAGGATCATCCTTCTATGCCATATAGTACTAATTTATGAACAACCTATCATTTACATTTATAAAGCCATAGGATGTTGTAGTATAGGATAATATCAAAACTCACATATCACATTGATTTCCCTTACGCTCTGCCACGCCACGTATGCATTTACATTTGATACTGTAAATGCACTTTTAATATTCAAGCCAATACAAGGATTGGTTTAACTACCCACGAGGGCCCGCACATTTAAAAACCCATTAAAGATTTCAACTGCTGAGTGAGCTGCTGATGTAAAGTTGAATTGAGACAAAACTAATGCTCCCACCATTACAATGTAGTTTTTTTGCTACCAACAAAACTACGCATAATATTTCCCATACATTTAAGTGGCATTTTAAATTTGCCGTTTTTCTCAAAGTGGACCTGGTGTCGATGCCATATTACCATATTACCAAGATGGTAAAAGGGAGCGAAAGAACTTCCTTAAAAAATAATAGCACCTCTCACTTTGCTTGAATATAACTTGGTAGCATTTTTTGTGAGGGAAGCCAAAACAGCTTCTTTACATGCATAACGGGAGAAAACGAAAAAGTTCTAAAAACTTCGTACAAAATGTTGAGAATAACGAGAAAGTTCTAATAGATACGTTATTGGGTAATATGGGTATATTTGAGGCATTTGATCAATTCGGTCACTTTTCTGAGAATCGAAATCGGAAGAGCAACTATGCTCAAGTAGTATTTCATTCAACTTGATGATCTGTAACCACACACGTATAAATACCATGAAAGGTAAAACTAACAAAATTTTTAATTGTGCAGAGTTATCCAATGACCGTCTACATATACCATAGAGTGGACAATGGTTGAAGAATTAAATGAAGTTTTATTGCCCGAATGTGTCCGGCTTTGAGTGCCACCTTGATTGCTCTCACGTGTGTTAAAGAAAAAACACTTTTTTGTCTCACAATTACCGTGAATATAAAGAGAAAAATATTTGAAAATATTTTTTTACAGCAGCAGGATAGAAAAAGAGAATCAGTAATAAAGAAAAATAAAAAAGCGCACCTGGTGGAAGGAAGGGAAACGTCTCAAGACCTTGGAATTTGCATTTTTCTTCTGCCTATTCATGGAATTAATCCTAAAAAGGAGGAGATACCTTTGACTTAAAATTACATCTCCAATATTTGGAAATATATGTGCCTCTCATACAGGACAGGATACAATGGAATCTTAAAATCTTAGCGTTCGCTTTAAAGTAAGAACGTCATTTGAGAGGCAATTTGAAAGGACAGCTTGTAGCTAAATCCACCTAGTCATTATATTGTTCTTGCGGAAGTACTCGCACTCGATGTTAAAGAAATCATCTGAAATGAGTTTTTAGAAAATGAAATTAGTGGAAACAACTGATGGTGATGTGCCGGGGCCAAGGGTTTTTTTCTTTCTCTCTCTCTCTCTCTATCTCTTTCCCAATGAACCAGAATAGACCCACAGAATGGCAGGATATTAGTCCCGTATTAGAGCCATAGGTAAGTAAAAAAGAAAAAGACGAGAGTTGAAATTAAAATCCGGAACCGCTCCCTTACGTATCCCAGAGCCGGATAGCGGCTTAAGTGGGACAAGAACCATTCATTCAATTGTAATACCTTGTGTATTAGGAGCTGGAAGCCTCTGCATATTAATGGGTGGAGGGATTAAATTTTTTTAATATTCCTTCATCCTAAAAAAAAATATAAAAATGAGGTAGTAAAGGCTTAGGTTAGAGCATAATTTCATTATTCCAAAGTCTCGGATAAAGTAATAGGAAATTTAATATAAAGAAAAAAAATAGGGAGAAACCACAACATTAGAAAATTGATCACAGCTCTCGCCCTCATACCCTCAAGTCTGTCTCTCTATATAAAATAAATATATCTTGACTCCTATGAGACTTCATCCTATATGTATCCCTTGGTTTTTAAATGGTTTTTGTACATATATGTCAAAAAAAATCGTACCTACAAATTTCGTAGCAATAGAAAATCTTACACTAGCACCGAACAAATTATATGGGATAGACGAATAGGAAAACAGGGAGAGGGTGATTTCATTTGGTAAGTACATTAAGAGCCGACATTGGAACACATTCACATCTATAACTTGAACGTTATGTCATAAAAGTCATTCAAGTACTTATAGATTTGCAAATCCCTCAATAGTATCTTATCTTAGGAAGGAAAATGACGATAAAAAAAGTTGGTTGAAGGGATATTATACTTGAGACTTGTAACTCTCTCTCTCTCTCTCTTATGTACATACTACACTTTACTTTATTCTAGTACATTCTACACATCTCTTTAGTTTGTGGTTATGAGAAGTAGCTGTAGAGTCTATTTTTCTAAATGACGCTGTTTACATTCACAGAAGGGAATAGAGAAAGAAAGGAGAGAGAGAGAGAGCAGAGAAAGAGAACAGAACAGATTTCGATACTTTACCAATGATGGTGTACATGGCATAGCATCACATTACATTACCGAATGAGTCTTATGCACTCAAATAACTGTAATGGCTAGAGTTGGGAAAACATTGAAAACTACACAGCTCTCTGTATAGGACGTTATAAAAGAAATCCATACATACGTAAAAAGAAGGGGGGAGAAAGCCGGAAGCTGAAAAAGAGATATGCGATGTGATATAGTTTTTTATTGCAAATTTGTTACAACTGATACTGCCACCGGTGGAACTTATTTCTGTCATTTTTCATCCTAACAACCACCCCTTCTGGTCCATCCGTACCTAATTGGCATCATCCGAAACATAATTTGTCTATCTCGAACCCATCTATTCCCCACACTCACAGTTCGTGTGCCGAAAACTCATTCTATCATCCATCCTATAGACAATATTAGCCTAAACAGAATGGGCCCTGTAAGTGCTTGTAAGGCAGGCCGTGTACAAAGACACACACGAGCAGTCAATGGATGGGAATCCCTTGAGAAAACTTGACTTAACTTAACTCTTTTTATGATGATACTTCCTAACAAAAACTTCATTTTTTTTACCCCCTACATATATTCCTATATACATGACATGTTTAGCATTTGAGGCCTTGCAGTGCATGTAGCAGTAAGAATACGCTGCAGCCACGAATTTCAATAGGAAAACCATTTCCCACTATACTCTCCTATACGTACAGAATATATGTACTTTTCCTTCCAGAATTTTGTGGGTTCTATCATTACATAGATTTCATCTACTACACAATGAGGGTAGAAATGTCACTCTAAAACCCCAGCACTTCATCCAATCCATCTCCAATGGCATCTGTTGTCATGGGGCGTAACTACATGCGTACATAAAAGTTTTAGAAAAATATATTTTATATTTTTTGAGCTTGTCAATCTTTTATAAGGAGTGAAGAGTAATTTAATAAGGATTTCAAGTAAGGGGGTCTTGAATTTACATTGGTCATTCCCAGATAATTAAGCAATTATTATTGTCCTGGCTGAGTGAGTACTAATTTTTTTTCGGGGCCGTTCATTCCTATTCTTCTGATGGAACTTGGGGTCAAGAGATGCAAAAAGTACAAGCAAACGTGGAAACTAAATGATGTTCTGCCTGTCAGGAAAAGTATTATTTCACTTGACTGTGAGAATTTTATGTATTTCTATAAGATCCGTAAGAATTTATTCAGCTGGGGAAAAATACTACTGGGACTTTAGCTGTGGCGCTGCGCTGCGCTGTAAAGTATCTGGAAAGGGAGCAAGGTCTGAGATAGTCAATAGTAGAATGACATGCATTAGTAGATCCATTAATTGAAATATCGAATGACAAGTGGTAGTAGTAGAAGAAAGATTTCGTGTTTCAAACAACAACAGTTGGTGTCTATTTTATTTAAATGAATTAAAAATATCCATGGGATTATTGGGAGGGCAGGGCTCTCATCTGCTCTGCAGTGTCTATGTAGAGTATGTAGCCTTGACATTATATGAAAATTACTCCAAAGATAATGATTACTATGATTAAGTAATTTTAATTAATAAAAGTGCAATTTGCACAGTTGAGCGACATCAAACTAGTGTTGTTTGGCAAACAGGTTTATCACATGACTATAGGAAAATATGCTTAAGTATTTCAACTATATCTATAATAGATGGATACTATACAGGAAAGCATTTGAAATCCGCTCCCAGCCACTACACACGATCCTATTAGAATAAGATGGTGCGAGTTTGACTCGGGAAAGAAAAACAAGTTTTACTATCGTTATCCGCCTCCAATAATCCACTTAAGTTCTCCTAATTACACCATGCTGATCACTTCAACGCCGCCAAAGTCTACCTGTGCTAACATTTATCAAAGGCTATGGGCTCTGAAATCATAATTACAATGCGGTCTGTCTAAAACATCAATTTTAATATGCAGCGAAAAAGTTATTGCACTTCATACAATTCTAATGTATTCTTTCCTCAATCTCACTTCACTCTCTCTCTCTCTCTCTTTCACAAGTATTTGAAACAAATCTTTATTTTAGTAGATACAGACAAAGAGAGGAGGGAAAGGGAGATATAAAGGTGTGTACTTGGATAAATGGATCTGAGTGAGTAACTGTTGGCATTTTACAAGGAATTACAATGTAGTTTTGCTACCAATGCTTTTTAATCCCTCCTTTCCATCATTTTCCACCTCAATCCCTCTTAATCATTAGATACAGACATTGGAACGTGATTAAACTCCAAGACATTATCTATATACACTATAGGCTCAAACCTTCACAACACTTTCCTCGCAATTACCATGAATTGGCACTAGAGTGATTATACACATAAAAAATACATAAATAATTTTGCTTATTCTCATTCTACTGTATTAACTATTGAATGGTAGTAAAAACCTTAGACTTTTATCACATGTTTTTTTTATATTCTGTGAGAAAAAAATTAAATTTCAACTACTATAGGAAGACCAATGAATAAATGGGTATTTGATAGTTGTAAAATGCAATAATATATACTGTCATCCATAATAGAATATAAAAGCATCTCTATTAGTCTCGTTTGAAGACTCGATACGTAGGTAATGTGTATTCAAGGGAGAGACGAGAGAGAGAGAGAGAGAGACGACATGTAGGAAAAGTTGAAATGACTTGGATTTTCTGGAGAAGTTCCTCTTGTGTATTTATACTTGGTACCTGATTTAATGGTGGTAGTAAGAAGTTAGATGAGGGAAAATACCCCATGGATTGTTACTTTTAAGTGAGGCTAAACTAAAGAAGGAGAGAAGGATATACATAGAAATTTTGTGTGAGCCGATCGTCCTTTCCCAAATCCAGATACGAGCCAACAAGTCTAGCACAGCTAGACAGTTTGACCAGCATGACAGCTCGAGAGATTCGAATCGCATAACTTAACCTTACTGAATTGTTAAAAATGAGCGGAAAGGGAATAATGAAGGGTAGAGACGGAAGAACAAGATATACAAGTAGGCCCTTCGTTCTTCTTGTCGGAGGAGAAGAAGCTTGAGCACTCAAAACCCGCGGACGAAAGCATCTTTCAGTTCTAGCTTTTCCTCAATTGTAATCACACGCAAGTTGCATTTTTATTCTTGAGACATAGACCTGTTGGGGAGTCAAAAAAGTTATATCTACTACTGCATAAAACTTGCTTCCTCTCTCTACGAACCCTCCTCCGCTTGTAGAAGGAATCGCTATAGTACATATATTGCTCTCAAGTGGATGCGATGCAGTAAAGAGGACCAACTTTTATTATTCATTATTCAAGTTTTTCTTGGAACATCCGTGGCTACCCGTCACGTACGAGAGGTAGGCCTTTCTATGAAGTATCTATGAAGACAACCGCTTTGCTTGTCAAGTTGTTTGTAATGCAAGTGGGTAATCGAGGGATCTAGCTAATTTAAATGTAACACGATCTCTTTACACGCTTGATTTCCCACTAATTAATATTGTCAAGTTCTTATTGCCCTTCCTATGCAATGGCTCCGAGCCTCATTCTATCTACATTGACAGATTTTTCTATCTCGCGGAAAGAAAAACCCTCAAGAATTCATCACCTTGTGGATCTACGTAAAGAGTTATTTCCATTTTGTAGGCAGGAATGACTGTGTGAGCAAATCCCTTGGGAAAAGTTGTTACAGCTTGGGACATTTGTAAATAAGGTTGAGTGTATGGGGAGGTGAGAAAATTGTAAGAAATAATATTATGTAGATAATTATTGTGGAAAAACTCACCCTAAGAATTTGAAATCCTTCCATTGAATCTTCTCACCCTAGGATGAAAATCGTAGGACTACCCTTAAGACAATGTTAGGCTATATGGAGTGAACTTGATAGAATGCCACGTGGAGTCTGTCACAGTGTTACCACAAGGATATGTGGAAGGGATGTGGTAATCTGAATACGTGAGCCATGTCTCGGAATGGATTTGAAACACGGGATATATGCAATTGGAAGGAAGGAATTTCCAGCATCTCATGAGAATTGGGCTCTCCGAGTCAGAATAGAAGAAGAATGTGCGATGTACACCATTAAATCCTAGGATAATCTTCTCTTTGCATCGGAAGAGCTGAAGGAAGGCGAGGGTTGCAAATCCTCCGTTACTTAAGTTTCCTCCCTTTCAATAGTAACTGGTTAAACCCCAAGCTTTTTACTTATTTCCCTCCAATCTCCCTTTTCTCCATTGGACTTTCTTTTCCCCATAGTAGTCTCTCTCAGCCTTCAGTGTAGACTTTCTGTTTGAAGTGTAACCTCATGTAACTTTTCCTATAACTACACACATAAATATTTCTAATATCCCTATAAGTCCCGTGAATTTCCAGCTGGCCCGGGAAATTCTCCACCTGTGTGAGATTTTGCAATCTCCCGGATTGTTTTTCTCAAGCTGAGCCATTGATCAAATATATAACATTTTCTCATGGCAAAAAAATTAACCAAGTAAATGCAAACTGTAGCTTATATCGTTTTAGCATGAATTCCATGCTCAATTTTTTTTTCTTCCAAAAATATTTAACTCTCAAGAATTCCATCAACTTGCCTTATTTTCTTCGTCAGCCGTTACAAAAATGGTAAAATCCTATAGAATTCCGCAGGAAGGATTTTGTACTATAAAAAAAGTACTAAAGAGAGATTTGGTCCGGAAATGCCAATTTAAAAAGTACAAGAAGGAAAACTTGATCATATCTTCCCTTGACTCGTATAGAAAGTTATGTATTGCAGACATTTTCCCATGCCTTGTCATTTCTATATGGTAGAATTGTTAGAAAAATTCTTATTCACTACGCGAGTGAAGAATCGTTTGAAATATCCAGGGCACATTGGGATATAAAAGTACACAGAATAAACTAAAAACAGTTGGTTGAAAAATCAGTTGGCTGTAATTGAGTTTTTGTAAAACTCAAGAATTTTTACACCCCTCCTATTTTTATTCATAGCCATAGCTGAAAAGAGTGAGGAGAGGAGAGTGAGAGAAGAGAGATAGAAATGGTGAATGGGAGTCAGGAAGTCCATTAGCTGCACTAAAACTGTCAATGAAATATATATCGGCATCAACTTTTTGAAATGGAGTGAACATCCACTTTGGCACTTGACGTGTGGCCCTATCATCAACCACATCAAAAATTTTCGGACTCGTAAAGGCATTCCAATTCAAACGGTTAGGTATAGGAAAGTTACACAGGTAGGAAGACCACCATAGAAGAGACAATCGTTCCTTTAGCCTGTGTGATACTTGGGTAGTAAAAAGAGACAGAGAGATAGAGAGAGAGAGAAGAAGAAGAAGAAGAAGAAGAAGAAAAAGAAGAGAAGAGAGAGATAATAACATGGGAAGATGCTGCAGCTGCATGAGACACACATAGACAAGCCTCCGATGATTGTCTTTGTTTGCAAAGAAATTCTTTTTGATTTCAATAGCACTTTCAATCCTTCTTCGCCAAGCTTACAAAGATAACATTGACAGCTACTTCGTAATCCTCATTGGAATAAAGAGCTATTTAAGTATTGTATTGTATACCCTATTTTAATTCCTAATACATTTTTCTCTAGCTCATATTTTACCATAACTCAACGCTCTTACGCATTTTGGCATCGATTCGCCCTCCGCAAATGTATTGATAGCAATTTTATTAGTGGAGAGCAATCCCATTTTAAACAGTAAGAAAAAAATGTACATGTACTCTTGCCTTTAAAAATATATATACATAATTAAATGAAGTAAAAATTCCAGGAATTATGTCATCCTGATTTTGAATGCTACCTCTATATACATGGTCGAAATGAAAAGGCAGGAGCATTTAACTTTTAGCAGCTGTTTGGAAGCGGTGACAAATTCCATCACGAGAGAAATTCTTTTCAGACCTAATTCATAACAGTGATTTTCCCCCAGCAAATGTAAAAGCACTGCTTGGTATTCAGAGCCAGACTGGAGTAGTATCAAATCAAATCATATTGATAAATCTGTTGGTGACCCACTCGTCAATATCAATAAGACAATAATGCATTCCAGCAATGCCAAACCTTAGTGGGGTGGAAGTGAGAAGGATAAAATACCTTTCTACACAGTTGTTAATTCTACATTACAGCACACATGAAATTCAATACTATATGAGCCCTAGCTGAGGATATCCTATATGTCAGGTATAGGATAACATAAAGACCCAACAGAAATAATTGTCTTCTTGAGTTTACTTGCTGATGACCCTCCAAGTCATTCGTCTTGTTTGAAATTCAGGTGCCAATGCAATTGTCTTCAGTTGAATGTCTCACCTATCAATTTCTTTCGCCCAGCGACTCGATGATGTTTTCATTCATTGATCACATTCCTATACAATTCCAAGTTCAATAACATTTTGAATTCCATCATTAATTAACATAGTTATAGTACCATCCGCAGCAGAGTTTTCAAGGTACGGATCAGACTAAAAATATACATAGTTTCCTATGAAAGACGTTATAGTGAACAATGTGTCAGTTTCATGAATAATCCGAATTTTGAACATGAGCTATGCATATGTACAAAAGGGGACATAAATTAAATGTAAATTATTTGAGAATTTCCATGAAAAAATCTCCATGGAAATAAGAAGCGAAGAGAGGTGAAATGTTGGTAGCAGCACAGCATACCAGGAATAGTTTGCATACACTTTGAGAGACACGTGAGTAGAGGGCAAATCTTTTGACACAGATGACCCACGAGTACGAGAATGTAAACGAAGGAGAAGGGGTTTCCAATCCCAAATTGTGATGCGTGCCGTGAAAGTGAAAAGTGTACGTCATCCACGTCGAGAATTTCTATTAGATGAGCATCAAAAAATGTTTTGGTAGATACACGGCTGATATGATGGCTGCTGTGAGCACCCCATCCATCCGTCCATCCTAACCATCCGATTCACGCTGTCCGTCCATCCGTCTGTCCTTTTAAATGGTCAGGCTAGCTAAAAATAAACAGTGCTGCTACCTTCCTACATTATACCCATGTGTAAGTATAGAACTTTTTAAACCTCCATTAAACTCTACTTTCCCTATATAAAAAGTAACTTCCACCACATTTAAATAGAAGCCGTGTAAATAGCCTTTATAAGAACGTGTAAATGAAAAGTATATGCAAAGCTTTAGCTACACAAACATCCAACATTTTACTACACCATAAGATTTGCCTAAAATCCATGAAGTTACCGTTCTTACGTCACAATCCCCGTCATGTTTCATAATTTTGAGCTAAAACCAAATCCAAAGGCTACGGATGCCATGGAAAGTCGGAATCTTGCTTTTGATAGAACCCAGGAAAAAAACAAGATGTGAATTAAAAATAACTACTACATTGTAGTAGAATTTCTCTACTTACCCGAGTATAATATAGGGATACGAGTGATGAGGGAGAGGCTAGAGAAAAAATGTAAATGTTTTTCGTAACAGAAACTATTACAAGACAAGCGGCGGAGGTCAAGAGAGAAGTTTCCTCATATACATGTGAGAATAATGACAATCCCGTTAGAGGGGAAAAAATCTCGAGACAATTGCGATGATGTGAGAATGATAATTTGGAAAGGGGTATGAGTTTATATGAAGAGTACAGTAATGATTTGACAGGTAAGGCAAAAGGGTCTCAGTAGGGAGCAGCCGTAGTATTTTCATATCCTTTTGATTTCCATGCCCATAAGTACCATGCTAATTCAATTATCCTTTTTCAAGTATCTCTACAAGAATAACCTGTAGGGAGAGTTAGGGATCAGAAGAACTGGATAGTTAGGAACGAAGCCTCAAAAAGAATTATTATTACATTATTATTAAAGTGTTGTATATATTTCCGGAAACAATGTACCTCTACATACACAAGTATGTACTCGTGCTCAAATGGAAGATGGGAAAAATGCTAAACAGGTTTTACCTCCATTGTCAGTTTGCCTAAATAGAGGTTTCCGGTAGAAATAAAAATGTAGTTTTCAAGAATTTTTATTTAAATGCTCCATGTTTACATTGCTCTTGTACTTTCCTTCAAGGATATCATTGTATGTACAATGTAATCGATAATGATAGGTTGAGAGGACTCTTCCCCTTGGGACCCTGTGTTAATTACAATGTAGTTATTATAAAAACTTAAAAATTACTTTAAAGACTTGAAATTTTTTCACCTGTTTGGTTGTTTGTTGTTTGGGGTTTAGAAAAAAGTGTGGGATGGAGAAAAATGACTGTTTCTCTGGAATCTGAACTTCCTATACTATACATGGAGAGTACTTATACCTAGTTTATTATAATGTAAGTGCTGACACAAACAATGAAATTGACTGGAGAGGGACGAACCTTTAGACAAGATGATGAAGCAGAGTGAACAAAGATGTTAAATAGCGTGTAAGTTTGGACGTGTAGCTTTATATAGTAGTAGTAGTAGAGGCTAAAAAGGGGAGATTGGTCATGTTGCTGGATGTCTTATGATATCTTTTCACAAATTGTCGGAGCAATCATGACATTGGTGACTTGCATTGTCCTCAACTTCTCGTCTCAAGCTGTTCAAGATGTTTGGAAGTCCAGGAATAGGAAAGCGTGTGCGACCCGACATGACACCAGAGAATTCGTGTATTACCAAGTGTCAACTCCATGATTCCCTAATCAATTGTCCCCATTGCTCCTCTCCACGTGTGAATTGAGCCTTATCTATAAAGGCGTATCATTTCCTCCGTGGAGTTTAAGCCTGTGTTATTTCTATGACGTGACCTGCACACACTTGTCGAAGAAGATTCAAAGCCCAAGAGCCTTCCCAGTCACTTTGTACCCCGAGAACAGCACTTTTCCCTTTGAGTTTCAAGAGAGCCCGAAGGCCGACAGAAAATGTCATAGTCTTTTGAATTAAAATGTTCACTACAATTCTATGCATGTATCGCTATGCATGTATGCACACTTTAGTATATAGAAATATTATGTCAATAGCTTTATTAAGCTTCTACAATCCATCAACTTATAAGTTAAAAAAATTAACGCTTGCTCTAACGATTGAGTCTTTGGATGCATCAGCTAAAAATGGCCAACAAAAATAGGTCATTCTTAAGCATAGCTATACAGTCAAAATTCCTTGGCTAATGGAATTTGCTATATTATGCTATAATATTAGCATTGTGTCACCTGTGCTTCAATACTAATTTCTTGGATGCAGTCAAGTTGATGGTCCAGGTTATTTGTACTTTTACCCCTTGAGTCAACCTCTCAGTTTCGTCTTCGGATCCTCCCTACGAGGGACTTTTGTTGACAAGAGAGAAAGAGACTCCTGCAACATCTCAAGTTGTTGGATTGTCGAAGCTTAAATACATATAGATATAGAATATAGATGAAGCACTTTGGAGCAACTGTAAAAAAAAAGAATGAAATGACGTAGCGCTCAATCGCTCAAAAAAAAATTGATGGTGAGGTTAGATAAGGAAATGCTGAAGCTTCAAGAAGCACAGTGCCGTATTGTTGACTTAATCGATGTGGGATGAAAGCTTACTTTTAACATTTCACATCTTCTCCTCTGCTTCAATTACGACTGCCAGTACAGCAGTCCATAGCATTAAAGATACCTGCCATGCGATGGCTAACAAAGTAACAATTGATGGTAAAGTTGCATGACGAATCTCTCCTTTGGATCCCCGGGCATTCAGCCATCCATTCACATTAGGTTTCTAACACCTCACTCCAGGTAGGACAAGGTAAACCAACCTCCCTTTTTATCTGGATTCGGATTTCTTCCCAACCAGTAGATATACACTGTCCTAACATCCATCCTCTCCTGTCATGTCACTCCGCTATATTCACTCTCCTTCAACTCCCAGTCCCTAACTAAGGATTTTTTTTAAACGGGCTATCTAAGTCCGTCACTTCACCTTTAAAAACTCATCTCTCATTCAATTAAACTTCATTACAGTGATGTTGATACGGACCCCTTTTTACAAATCCCTCCTGATCTGACTAATTGACGTGTTAATTAAATCTTTGTACAGTATTATTACATTATTTACACCACGCCTCCTCCCGGTACTAAAAAAAATCTTTCTATGAGATTTAATTTCCAGTTTTTACCCCATACGTCAATGAATCAGTCTGTAAGTTAAAGGATTTCATAGTAAATTTAATCTTGAGCCAAGCAAGTGTATTTCAATGCTCATCTATTGAGGATTACTTTACAGCTGAAAATGACATGTTTTGAAATGGAGCGTACTTTGGCTTAAGAAATGAACGTCCTTGTAAGTCCTTTCGAGTCTATCGAAATGTATACGTTGATGTGCATATATATTTGTATTTTTTCTACCTTTTGTATATATTAATGAGTATGTATGGAAGAAGGGCCTGGCATCCTATGCATTCCGTCATAACCCATAAAGTCTTCAATCACATCCAAATATTTGTCATAATTGTCAACAAGGAATTCCCATGGAGATTTTTACAAGCATATAAAATGTCACCATTTGACATGTCTGTAGAAAAATAAGCTAGTGGCAAGTGCAACTTTTACATATACAATTCTCATCCCCGTCATCATATAAAACGGAGAATCAATTCAGGTGCAATGTACATAGGACGGCTTATATTGTACAAAATATTTATTTATGGTCAATGGATAACGTTGTAAGTGCTAACCTCTTAAACCTGTTCATATAATCGAGTAAATATGTATAGGTTAATTTTAGCTGGAGGAGTAGTTTCATTTTAATTTTTATCTTCCCCTGTAAAAATAAATTATTTTTCCAAAAATAAACCTTTTAGCTAAAAGCCAATAATGTTCTATGATAAAAGTCTTATCTAAATGCAAATTATTGGGTTGAACCTTTTGAATATTTGAAAGCTTGTACTATGTACAAATATATAGCTCAAAGCTAATATAGCAAGAACCATTAGTTTAACAATACAATTATTATTAGTGGCTTAAGGATGATTGAAGAAGGTAGACGGAGTTTTAATGCTGTAGGAAGTATTTTCTCGACGTATAAAAATAGATAATGCAATTAAGTTTCTTATACCTCATGGAGGCTATATAATGTATCATTAAATAAGACGGATGTATGTAGAAATGTTGAGATTATGATAGAGGGAGTTGAAAAAAATTTTATGTAACTGTAAGATATTCCATTTGTTTGATTGGGAATATAATGATGAAAGTGTATATAGTAAATGGTATTATGAAAAAAATTGACATCTCCTTGTATGATATGCCATGCATTGCAAATGTAGTATTATTACACAGTCTGATTTTTGAGTAGTATGAGATTTTTTTTACACATCTCTTCAAGCTCTTGAGTGCTTGTCTGGCTACGTTACTTGTTTCTTATTGTGGTAAGGCCACATGAAAATGACAGTAGTGAATGGTTAAGGACCCCCTGTTGGGAGTCAATTCGGAAGGAATTTGTTGTGGAGAGAATGGGCTGAAAAATGAAGTTAAAGTCTTCAAGACACATTATGTTGTGTTTCGATCCTGAGATTGCGATGTGGGAGTGCCATTTGAAAAGATTATCGTTTAATGGAATGGCAGCAGACATCAGCACACTTAACTTGTGAACCTCCTTCCTTCCATCTTCTCTCCTTCTCTGATAGCTTTCATATCAACAAACTAACTTCCATTGATTACTCACGACATGGCATATCCCCTCTTATTCATAGTTATTGTTATAGGCTCAATATAATATTATGTATTTCAGCCTATATAAAGTCTACACCATCACATATATATTTCTAGCCTCCAAGCAAAACTACACAGACTTGTTAGAAAAGTGTGTCCATTTCTTATCATTCTGTATACATACACATTACACAATTTACGTGTGTTCGTAGAGCCACTTATATTAAACCCCGTACTGACCAGGGCAGAAGCATGCCATCAAATCAACCTATTGATTGATTCCCCCCAACCATCAGTAACTCATTCCTTTTCAATCATAATCATCCTTCCCGAACTAATTGGAATCTCACGCCGTTTTTTCTCATTATCAAAAATTAGCTAGCCATCCCCATGATAAATGGCAGGGTAAGGAGTTGTGGTTCGTACAATGACATATTTTTCTAACCAGGTTTTAATCATCGCTCTCACTCAATTTTAAACCTACTTGCATGTGTACCAAAAATATTTTTTATTTTTTACATACCTGTCTATGTATTGTATATGTTTAATTGGGTCAATACTTGGATACTTGACCAAATTAAGTTCATTAGTTTCCGACTCAAACCAAGTAATAATTGCTATCCCAGGATTGAAATAACCATTACCATTGCATTGTTAAAATGGACACTCAAAATATGAAGTGAGAGAGGTAATAAATGATTTTTTCCAAAGATTTTTTCACCTCCCAAGAAAGCAAAGTTTTAGGATGCAGAATAGTGTACAGAAGAACTGTGATGATGATTATTATAGAAGCGAGTCTTAGGTATGAATGAATACAAATACTAAAATTCCAGCACAATGGGGAAGTTGGAAATGTCGCGGTACAGTTCTCACAGTCATTTTAGATAAATGTTCCGAAAATATGTCCCTTTTTACACCTTGACAAAGGAGGAGCAGAAAAGTTATTAGACTTTTCAATGTACGAGCAAGCCCTCAATCTCTATATCTGTCCTGGTTCTTTTGCAAACATTTTCCACGGTTGCCTACACCAGCGTAAACAATGGCTCTACCAAGAATATCATAGGGGATAACACTGTATTACAATAGCAATCCTACACGAGCACCTTACAACATGAAAAATGTACTGGCTACTATGTTTTTGTCATTAGAAGTAGCGAAATCCTGGGCTTTGAGCTCTTCTTATATGAATACTTGTGTTGGAGAGAGTAGTAGTACATATTTGTATAGTTTTTGTTGAACAAAAAAGCAGGTAGTGGAGAAGATGGATCATGGTTTTATGTGTGTTTGTTATACGTGGATATTGAGAACAGTTGGACCTGTGTGAGCGTGGAGTGGGCAGAGTATGTGCATAGGATGGTGCTCACATGAATCAAGTAGGTGGTGGAAGGTAAATTGGTGAGGTATATTTTGTTGTGATTTCAACTCTTCGGTATGCCTCATAGTGAGATCTTGACAACTTGGAGTTTCTTGGGAAAACAAAGCCAGGAGAGAAAATGAATGAGAGCTGACTATTTTTCTACCAACAGCAAATACTTTCCCACCTTTATTTGACTTCTACGGTGATTTACTTCCATCTTGATAATGATTAAGAAAATCAGATGAGAAGACCTACTGTGAGCTCTCCTATTAAGCATTGGTCATAGCTATCACATCGGTGTACTTATACCTTCGTCCCGAGCTTATGTACAACGTATGTATATGGTGTATGAATTCTTAAATAAAAACCTATGTATCGAATGTGTAGACGGGATTTTACTTCCACCGATTTTCAACCGATCTTATGGACTAGCCTTATTTGCTGATGATATTTTGTCATAGTGCTATAGTATAGTGGAAAGTACCCATTTTTATATTCTATTCAAATACATGCTCCAACATTTTAACATTTATAAATTATGTGTACTGTGAGAGATGGATCTTTCCCTACAGTTCCTTTCTTTGCTCATCTGAGCAGTGCTACTTTAATTAAGGCAATTAATTATTCTATCCATCCTTTTTATCTCTTTTTTCCATTTTGTGTTTATCAGTTTACGGCTTAAGTCTTCGCTAAGTATTTATTCCTTATAATAAATATTTTTAAGTATACATGGCATGGGTTTGCCAAAGGTTTGCATATTATTTTTTCCTACACACGAACAGAAGAACAAAATTCATTACTGTACTATTCTCTGAATATTATTCTGTAATAATTCAATTATGCAATTGTCGCGTTTTAAGCTGACATAATCCTTCACTCTAACCCACACATGAAATTATTAAATAAAAAGTATTGATTTTACCTTCGTAGTGTTACGGCGTACTCTTGTCATGTTACTAACCTACTCTAATATCAATTTTCAGAATAAAACATTTTTTAAAAATTTTGTTCCTTTTGGTCTGTCTGGGGACTAAAAATATTTAAATATTTTTCTCACTCATTCAATTTCATTCATAAACCCACTTCGAATTTAAGACATTCTCTCGCTTTGCATGTTACGGTTAGTAGTACAAGTACTTAATCCTCCTTGCAACATAGAAAATGGTTGTTAATCCGGGATAATGGATGCTAATTATTAATAGGTAAGATAAAACCTTTGACTGTTTTCATTACATTCCTTTCATTTAATTGTGAAGGTATCCTTTAAAAAATCGTAGTTTTGCATACGTACTGTACATACTACAGCTATCCAAACGCCCATTGGATTTTAGAAATGGCTTTCTCGTGGATATTGTCATCAGCCCGAGTGGCTATAATTGACACGTAGCAACATTTCAAGTAACAACCATATGTGTCAAGTAGAGAAGAAGATTCTATGACGTGGGAGTTGTAGAAAAAAAAGTTTATTTTTTGCTATACGAAACAAGGAGTTCAAAAGTTCTGGCACATGGGACGGAGAGTTTTTAAAGTGAGGAGCAGTAATGTTTTAATCATTGGGGAGAAAATGTGCTAGACGAAATGCTAAATTCATTTGCGTGGTTATACATGAACCCTTGCCGAGAAGAGTTAAGGACGATGTCTCTACTATATAGGCTACTATGGAAAGGGACATACTAGAAAGTGTGAGGTATCAAATGATTATATAACATCCTGTCGCTTGTCATCGCAATGCTCGGTGATCCTTTCAGACTTAAAGCTTCATCTTTAGTGTTTGAGAAATATATCGTCTAAATGACCTGCATACTTCCGATGTGGGTGGCACTTGTGAAAAGTTTTTTTTCCTTTGACAAAAGTATGTACAAATATGTATCTACACCTCTAGTCCCAAACTTCAGCAAAGCTATATAGAGAAAAGGTAGGATGAACATACATCAACGTGACTCGTTTCCTTAGAAAATTACCCCAAAAAAATATGCATTTCTCTCCACCTCCAAGGGATACTAAAGCTTGACAAACAAAGCGTATATAACAACATTTACTCAGGCTACAATAGTTTGAGTGACATTTAGGACTGCTAAAAGTGTGCAGAGAGTCGAGTATTATCAAGTACTTGGTCTCACAGAAATATGCGTGGGGAACAATCGAGAGAAATTCATGGAATAAATGTGAAAAAGTCGAGCAACATGTGTAAGACATCCTCCAAGCTAAACCTATACTCTTCCCTCACACACATTTCCTACTATTAAACATACGTACATATGTATATAAATACATATCTACACCATGAGTGAAATCCGTAACCCCGTTCCTCGGCGCGCCATCAATCAACACAAACTATCTCGGTGACTTTCTGGCCCAGGATTCCTTCTCTGACGAAACTTCCCTTCACGTTTTTACACTCTTAAATTGATGCTCTTGAGCTTGTCTTGTTCCCTTCCTTGTATACTCACAAATAACTTCAACAAGATCCTTAGTAAATGGATTGTTTGTATATAGTTTTTCTCCCTTGTGACGCTTGTCTTTGAATTCGAGGGCCTCCTTCCTACGCACGTACATATGAGTTGATGTACTTCCCAAATTTTTACACATTACTTGGATACTTACACTGTTACACTAGTCAAGATCTCATGACATTACCTTAAGTTGTATACATACAAGAAGTGCATACCTTTTTGTAATGCTACTAGCATATGAGGACCATGTACAAAAGTTGTAAAGGATTTTACCTTTACTTGCTTTGTATTGTGTAGTATGTGTGTGTGTGTGTTGCCTATGTATTACGTTTTAAATACTGTGTATGTTCTTATTTAATTTACTTGTCCTACTAAAGCTGTAGTCGTGGTGTCAACTAATCTCTTATGCTTATTTAAATTACTTATATTTAGAGCTGACCCTAACTAAAGTCATTTGCCTTTATTGTCCAGCTAATATTAAACTTGAACGTCTATATGTCCGAGAGTATAAACGGGCAAGAGTTCTCTTGGTCCAGGGTCTATTGTCATTTTGTCTTGCGTTCCTGAATATTCTCAATAAAATAATCTCTCGTAGAACTTATAATTTGCAGTTCAAGCAAAAGCTTTTCTTGCATTAGAACCTGAATTGTAGAGACGTAGCATAATTCTCTACAATGTACACAAACACACTGGCTTGACATTGTATATTCTAAGGGTACAATAATAATAATTATCTATCGTCAAACACTGTACTAGTCCTTTGGTATTTTTATATACGAGGCTTGTTACTTAAAAGTCATCCATCTTTTGTGGATCGGTGGGGTAGAGTCAAACAAGTGGAGTTGTCTTGAGTCATTATCATAGCCTTGTTTCTTTTTAGTTTGGTCGGTATTTCCCGACATGTTTGTTCCCTGTCTATCAAGTGTCTCTCCTACTAATGAATCTATCTTAATCCAATAAAAGTACAAATGATTTGAGCACCATCTCCATTCACCATGTTACATAAGTATTTACCTTTATCTACCTACTATGCTCATAATATAATAAACCCCGACCAATAATTTTTTATTACTTGGACCAAACTCATACAATTATTATAATATTGGTAGGAAAGTCCCACTGTGAGTGATTGTTCAAGGGTTGGCTACCAACAAAGGTATAGTAATAATGTTATACACGTATAATATGTGTTATTTACATATTGTGGAGTAGTTGACTTTTGGGGAACAAGTGGCTGTATAACATGTGGTAGTACAAGAGTTAAGAAACAGGAGTAAAGTAAGCTTGGGTCTTGCTCTCTCTACATTGTACTTGACATGTCCCTATAGATCTGAGCTACTGCTCCTACATGGATGTTGAAGTCTAGCGGAAGAGGAGAAACAGCTTTGTTATCCTACATTATGCATTCTTAATTCTTGAGACCTGTCAACAGGTTCCAAGTTACTCATTGACGTTTAGTACAACTGATAAGATTTAGTTTCTTGTAGAATGTGGATAATTCAGGTCTGAGCATGAATGTATAGGAGCCCATAGAAATTGTTCAACAAATTGTTTGTTGGAAATTATGTACTACACATACGGCAAACGTTAGAAATTTATTGCAAGCTTATATTGTCATGGACCAGGGAACCTTTGACTCTATACATTGAATATACATGTTTGCTATCATTTATAATGATATGAGCGGCATAAAAATTTATTTTTATTTCCCTACTGTAATAGCAAATAGTAGTACCAAAATCCTAGGAAGGTAATTTCAATGGAAATTCTACAATATATTGAACACTCCTAAGGTATTTTAGTTGAACCGTTGTTCCTTATGAGTCATAACATTGTGAGTAAACAAGTAAAGTCCGAAGGTATGTATTTATTTGAGCAAGAATCATTTGGAGGATTCCCTGTGATCACAAACCGGTGGTGGTTGTTGGGTCAGAGTGAAAACCACTGGTGATGGAAAACATTTCATGAGTAAGTACAGGTCATAGCTTAAGACAACCGAAGCGTGGATGGGCTCAAGTATAACCACTTAGAAATTAATAAATTGCTTCTGAAAAGACGCAAAAAATTATTCTTCACTTGAAATGATAAAATAACATTAAAAAACACCATATTTGAAAGCTCACGTTTATTTAGCATGTACGTCAAGGCCCTTTATAAAATCATAGGAGGAAATAAGAAAAATGACTTTTTCTTAGGGAGTAGCTCTTGTTATGAGGGAACTTCAACTACAAAACTATAATCTTACGAGTAATAGAAGACATTTTACTCATCTTGACTTAAATGCTCGAGCTGGTATTGGAATCACCGGTGTAAGGTTGATTCATGTAAAGGTTAATTCGTCCAAGTGGAGGTTGATCCACAAAAGAGAGCTCATGAGATGAAGTTAAGATTCAGACAAGTGCTTATTCCATACATATACATATATGTACATAAGTACATACAGTGTAAGTAATAGGCCAAACATGCATGAGATTATGATATGAAATGAGACCAAGTAAATTATCCGTACATGATATTTGTGTAGCCGTTGAACTGAGAAAACATGTTGGAGGATCTGAAGATTCATTTATCTTGATGATGCGGCTTTTCTTTTTTACCACATAAATGTCTATCCACTGTGATTCTGATTACAAATGATTACCTACAAAGTACAACTTTTAAACAGGCTCCTTCACTTTATTTATTCTAAGCCGCACTGCATCCTTCCCCACAACACACACACATACACACTCTGATTGCTCTTGTCTATATAAGCAATATCATCCGGAATAAAGTCAACCTCATTTCATGACAGGGAGTTTTTAAAACCATGATTAGTATACAGTACAAACGGTAGTAAAGTGGTGGTAGTTAACAGGGAGGTATAAAAAAATGGTTCCGGATCCAATAATTTCCCTTAAGTTTATTGATGCTTTGAGAACAATGATTAAAAAAATCAGGGGAAACATTTTGTGGAGAGGTTTGTTGGCGCGTTGATAAATGATAATGTTTCTTATAAGAGAAATAATATGTATGACACGTAACCTTTTTGCCGGCAAGTATTAAAAGAAATCAAGTAAATTGAAATCAATTAAGTGAGTAGACTCCCTCTGCATATATGCTCTACTATTCATTCTCCTACTATATGTACCTACTACGATACCTGCCTTAGTTTGAGAATGAGAGTTGAACCGTGAAAGACTATGGTAGATTTGTGAGATCTCCCATCATCCTCCCCACACCCCTCCCAAAAAATCCCGAGCCACCTGAAATTTAAGAGTAAAAAATAATAATATAGTTAATAATTATTCAACTCCACTTACATATAAACATATTAAATGCTTAGACTAGAGGAAGCTCACGTTTCATCAAAAAATAATGTATCATGACTTTCCCTCGCCTTTTTCAATTCCAACCACGAATTCAATTCTTTTTATACCGCTTAAAATAAAAGGACAAAAGTTGTTTGTTGATTTCTACTATTTTTCTTGTAACATCCTAACATGTTTTTTTCCCACTACTTTATGGAATTAGAAGATGAATGATAACTCAACTCTGGGCATTCATTCGTTCGTAGTTATTGTTACATACACAGAGGCACATGCACATTCAAGTAGCTACATAAACATTGTATGGTACACTTGAGTGTAGTGTTATTCATGGAAGAGCTTTAGAAGGAGCCAGCCTTCCACAGTTTATGCTTCTTATTGGATCGCAAATCACGTATTGCTAAGCTCAAAACGACTTTACAGGCGATTTCGGGGTGCTAATAAGTCGTCTTGCGGGTTTAGACAAATGATGAAAACTGAGGCTAGACACCTGGGGAGTAGGGAATGATAGGGAATATATTAGACATAGTTGTACTTATATGCAATGTAGGTATGTATTTACGTGTGTGTGCGTAGGTATGAAGAAACTTGTGAACACACACGTTCAATGTAAGCGGAGTAGACAAGTATTTTTCACCAAATGCTCACCAGGCTCTTTCTCAGTATGATGAATTGGGATGGCTCGTAGGTATAAATCTACAGTGTATTTTTATGGTGTTTGCAAAACTTTTCATTGCACCTTATTATAGGGAGCGGAGATGGGTAATATAGTTTAAGGGGGATGGATGGACTTTGTGTAGGAGCGACGATAATTATATGTAACAAGATGTAAAGGATTCTCTTATGAAGAGCTTATTAGAGTCTGTGTGAGGAGAGAAAGACTTACACCTTGTGAGTGGTATGGTAGTAAAGTTAAATACAATTGAAGTGAGCTCTATCTCTCTCTCTCTCTCCGACCAGAGCAAAGCAAGAGCAGCTACACATCACATGACGGAAATGTATATCCGGTTCTTCTTTTTACCTAATAAAAGTTTATTATGCATGAAGTGAAGCGAAGTGGTGCACCAGCCAACCATCACTTACTCATTATTGCTAACGATAAGGTTTTGGAGCCTGTTCAATGCATGTAAGTTCCTATTATGTATGTTATCTCCAACTACATCTGACTAACATGTCTGGCCAAGCTACTCGAAACGTGTGTTACAGCTCTTGTACCGAAGCAAGTTAAATCCTTGTATTTACAAGTCCTACATGAACTCTTGCTTCATTTATCCATTTACTTAAACTTGAGTATATGATTATGCTAACCAATTCAAAATGTTGATAGATATAGGAACACCAAGAGAACATGAAAATGTTACTCTATAATCGTTACCCAACAACAACCGGCAGATTCCAAACAACGAAAATTATCCTCTTCTTTTTCTCTCAATCTCTCTCTCTCTCTCTCCCATGCAACTTGCAACTCTCACACATACGCCGTACAGAGAGTTCTAGCTTCTTTGGAACGTAGAACGTATAAGTAGCTCTGGTAAATATATTCTTGGAGTAATTACATAGAATGCGTCAATGTTTCGGAACAAATTGGCAAAGTAATGATCAAAATCACAGCACAATGTCTACCTTTGGCTGGCTCAAATACAGCAAATAATACACATTGTTAAAGCCATTTGTATGCACACCCATAGTGTGAGCAGCGTTAGAGCAACCCTCGCAATTGGCTCCGAACATCACATCTCTAATCAAACCAACTTTATGGCTTCTTTTAAGTACTCAGCTATTAAGATAAAAAGGAAAGCTTGCACTAAAGAAAATCACTGATTAACTTTGGCATTACAGGCTTCGTAGATTCATTATTTTACTCAAGTACTACACGATCAGTATGAAGAGCTCAGGTACAAAATGAACAATTCAAAGGGCAAATCCATTGATCTAATTTCTAGTTTTTTTTGCTCTTAAAATTTAATTTATTGTGTTAATTTAATTAGTTCATTAAATTAAATTAATTAGTTAAATAATTGTTAATTAAGTGGAATAAAGTATGTTTAGTTGAGAGATGATTTTTTTGGAATTCAGCGTATTTTCCGCTGAATTTAATTACTGACGGAGTAAATTGATAAGGATATATTCCCTCCAAGAATATCGGACATGTTTGGAAGGAATAAAAAAAGAGCAACAGCCAAGATCTCAAAAAGTTTTTCAACGCTGTAATTTGGACACCACGAGGTAACAAGGTCATTCTCCGAGTTTATGAGTGCCCACAACAATTCCACGCTACAATTAATAAAGTCTTCTATTTGGCCACGGTCAGCCATCACTATTTAAAATAAATGTACGTCTATTTTACTAACCTAGCTTTAATTATCTAATTTTTAATAAAATTGATAGTAAGCTTGTCCTACGCTAAGTTTCAATTCCAACGAGGAAGCCAGATAAGACTACGGCGTTGGAAAAACTCAATACAGATTTTTCCTTTGAAGCATTTCTTTCTGAAACGGGAGCGGTTGACACGCTTGGATTTTGAATTGTTAGAACAAGTACTGCACTCAGAGCTTCCTCCCTCATGTAAGCATGATCCCTCACGGAACATATCGTCGGCTAAAGTGCAAAAGGGGCTATAATTTTCGTAACGTTATGGGAAAATCAAAATTATAGCCCCT
>JAQFXU010000191.1:0-74911 GCA_034693705.1 Spatulosminthurus flaviceps | reverse complement strand
GATTCTAGATTTAATGTAGGGGGTGCGGTCATTAAATGTTGTATTAAGTGATCATTATTCTATTTTGTGCCCTACTTTTAACCATTTAATCACACCAAAAGCCAAATGAAAAAAACTGTTTTAACAGTGTAGATATGTACGAAAAGGAACATATGCATGTTTTAAAAGTAGTCTCGGAGTTATAGAGAGTGACAAGATAGATCAAGGTGCTTTGCCCCGACATTTATGTGAATACCACAAGACAGAAGCTCATGGGAAAATAATACAGGGATTTTTTCACGCTTGTTCTTGCTCCTGTCTGAGTCCATGGTTTTGTAAAGTTTTTGAATTTGCTCCGTTCAGTTGTTGTTACTGCTGTCTGTTGTGCCTGCCCTCGTTTTGTTGCTGGACTATAGAAAGAGTGCAAGAGTGTCGTCAGTTTCTTTTCAAAGCGTTTCAGAAGAAGAGTCAGTGTCAGAAATACACTCCTAGGACTTGAGGAAAAAGGAATAGTTAAGGAGAGAGAGAGAAAGAGAGCGGTTTTGTGTAAGCACAAGTTTCCGTTTGAGCAGTAAAGTTGGTAATAGTGTAAAGTAAAGGAAGTCTTCTTGTTTGGTGTGTGTGTGCCTGAGCAGCGCATATGAAATCCGGAGCGAGCCTGAAGCTGGATGAATAGTGTGCTCTGGAAAATATTGAGCCAAAGCCAGGAAAATGTGAGGAGCTTGGTTGTGTGCCGACGAGAGCAGAAGTGTTTGAGGCGTCAATTGTAACACAGTGGTACATGCAGTCGGCAGTTGTGAGTCCGAAGTCACTAGGTGAGCAGCTAGAGACGAAGGCTAAAACGGGAATTTCAGCGGTGACGACAACTACACGTTTTTTTAAACTGCAACCAATTCTTCTTCTTTTCTGACGACAGCGACGAGGACGACAAAAAGAGGAGAAGAGCAGGAGTGACAGAACATGACAAATCAGCATTCCTGTAAGTTGCCAAATAATTAGTCCCGTTACACTAGGTATATTTTCTCCGTGGATGTTAATGTGGATTTGAGAGAGGGTGAGATAGAAATGAGAGAGGCCGAAGAATGCATTTCATCTTCCTTATTGCTACATCATCATCATCTCCCATCTTGTAGTGAGAGACTTTTCTCCTACTTTTTTTCTTTGACTAAATTTAAGAATCTATTCAAAGCAAGAGAAAAGAGTACACATGCGGTACTTAACTTCCGCAAGCACCTACAAATCTGTTTTCATCTTTTGAAAATAATTAACTGCCTGTCCATCCATCTGTAGTTTTTGCTGGCTTCAAAGTACCTGAGAGACTCTGTTTGTAAAATTCTCGTTTTAACTGCCTCTAAACTATCTCTTGTCTCATTTTTGCTCCCTCCTCGTCTTCATCCCTGTGTTTATTGTGTGAAGCTTTGGCGGAAGGCTTCGAGTGGAGTTTGTAGTTCGGATTGACATAAGGGTTGCAGCAGTTCTAAAGGAAAGGAGGAAATGTGTCATCGTTTGCTCTAAGAATAATATTACGTGAGACACGTTTGAGGATTTTCAGACCTCACAGTTTTACTTGACAGTGCGGAGGATATTTTATGTATTGCTTTTTTCATCTATGTTGCTACGTGTATGTACATATATGCTAACTTCTGTAGTTCAAATGCTCAAGGTATGTTAAAGACATTGAGTTTTTTGTGTGGTCAAGAAAAAATTATGTAGTTTCGGGGGGTTCACAGATGTAATTATTTAAACTCGTGTTTTGTTACTTCGTCTATGTATCCACTTACTTGGTTACATAAACATCATTTTTCAATCCTCTTCTGCTGTTAAAATTGTATTTAACTCGTGTGCCTTTACATGTACAGGAACTATGTGGGAGTTAGTGTCTCTTTTTTGGCTGGTGCGTATTTCAACTTGTGTGGAAGTCTTTGGTTCTCTCTTGTGTGAATGTGTTGGAAATAGTTTCGTACCCGGTAGGCTCATCACTCAACAAACAATCGTAAAAACACTTATATATACACGCTTATTATATGTTCGTTTTTCACGACAGTGTATAATATAATGTTAGGAAAAGGAGCTCTATTAGACTAGTGTAGAAGTTTAAAAATAGGTGGTCTCAGTCTCCTATTACAATGTTGAATTACTGATGAGAGCTGATAAGTTTATATAATGAGATTTTTGTAGAAGAACACTTTTCCAAACATTACTTTTATTGTTCCTTTTCCTCCCCAATCCTTTCCTTCTTACAAATGATTCCAATGCATATGTATAGTTCACTGATTCACATGTCAACTACCAATATAAGAAGAATTGGCACTTACTCGTATAAACATCACACTGGATGTGGATATGGACTCATGGGGAAACGTGTTTAATCCCTTTCTTCGGCATTTGTTTAGACAATGCGGAAGGAGTAATTGTTGGACAATTGGATATCTTGTCTCCTATGGGGTATGACATGAATTCTTCCTCGTCTTCTACTTTACTTCCCTCTCTCAAATTCATCTTCACGGTCTACCATAGACTACCATGTACGATTCTCGCTTTTGTTGGATGAAATTACACAAGAAAGAGTTAAAGGGTTTCACCCTTTAACACCACTATAGCTAAATGATTCACTAATACATTTGAAGCGTCTATGGTTTATTGGTGAAGCGTGAAAGTCGGGGGAAGTTGAAGAAATAAAGATAATAACCTTCGTTTTCGTACTTACCTTGTTTCCTATCAAGGCATGAAAGCCAAAGTTTGTTGATTGCGTAATAGCACGCAAGATAGAGAGAGAGGCTAACTATACCACCAGCACCACAGATATCCACAATCTCAAATTCTAGATATTTGATAAGGTAAAGTGAATCCCCCGTAGGATTAACGTACACATAACAGTGGTGGGAAGTGGAAGGGAATGTTATTCAAAGCGGCAAGCAGCCATCATCACCAACGGAGAGCCAATGTGCACTTTGTAAAAAGCTGGCTTTAAAAATCCGTGCTGTCCTATTGTGAGATCGGTATATGAATAAAACTGAAATAAAATCAACGTGAAATGTTCTTGTTGATGTCTATATGTAAATAAGAATGCAAATATGTGTTTGCTGTAGGATACTTTGAAATATTTAATATCCTGATGTAATGTAAATATGGAGAAAAGAATAAGGAAAATATGAAAAGGAGGAGGAGGCGAGGAGGAGAGATAGGATAAAGACAGTAAATGAGATATGAGTCAATATGTGTAAACAATGAACGTAGGACGTACGTGTACAAGTCATTTTTAATGACAAGGGTTGAGGAATAAGACAACACAAGTCTACTCTAATTGTAAGTTGAGGAATCCCTTATGCAACACCAAGTTTCATCTGCCTTTCGAATATGTAGGTACGTGTATTCTCATACGTAAGCATATTATAGAGGCACTCTAGAGGCCACGATATCAGAATGTTTAAGAAGGGAGAAATACCACTTTGAAATTCTTTCCAACATAAAGATGCAAAAGAAAAGAAGGAGTGGACTGAAGGAGCAAGAGGAAATAGAGATAGACGGAAGAATTTTCAACTGTAAATACCAGTGTGACTCGTGAGAATTTTCTCCCTCAAGTTGAAATCAATTGTGGCGGACTTGCTACTGTGTGACATAGTATGTATATGCCTGTATGGAATGGAGCAATAGGGGCAAGTATTTGGTCGTAGAAAAAAGGGTATTTTGCCCTCTTGAATCTCAATTGTAAAAGTGGCTATGTGTGTGTGCGTGTGTTCACGTATTTTTAATACATATCTACATATTACGTGGGGGTACCGAATGAGTGGGGGTGAGAATGGAGAGAGAGAGAGATGGGGATGGGGGGATTAGAATAGAGGGGAAAGCGAGTGACACTACTACTGTTTGCGTTGACTGTATGATGTTAGCACTATGTCGGTCGTGTTCATACATGTCGACTGTATTTTCAATTTGAGAAGAAAAATAGGCTAATAAGAGTGACATAATAGAAAGAAAGGTATTTTATACAAGGAGGAAAATGGAAGGAAATATTGGGTCCATTTCGTCAGGGTCGAGTCTTCTCAATATGTACCGGTCTCAGTGTGACTAACTCGTCCATTCGTCGTGTGGGTAATGTTTGTGTTATTGTGTTGTATTGTCGTGACAGGAATGGAAAGTGTTTTCCATTAGCGAAATTGTAGACATAAATTTTCCAAGGGATACGTCTTCTTGGACTGATATATTCCTCCGATTTAACCCGATTTATCGCCACGCGTTTTGGATGTTTTCTTAATACAATTTCCATTCCTCATTCTAACTCTTTCGCTCTCTGTCCCGGTGTATGTATGCACTCTAGTCTAGGCCTTGTTATGCAGCCCAAATGTATAGGATTCCCTTACTTACTGTATTCATAGTGTTTATTTGTTTTCTTTTTCCTCCTTTCCTCCTTGTTCTTCTTCTTGTTCTTGTTCTTCTTCGTCTTTTCTTTAGTTGTCTTCCGTAATATGAAACTCATATCGTTGGAATGGGCAAAAGAATAAGGGTGCAAGAGAGCAGAACTAGTACTTGGTTGCCAAAGAGTTGTTACTGACTTTCATAATGATATGTTGGAAATTGCAGCGAAAACTTTATTCTTTCCTTTATTAGGAATCAGACCCTATCTCTTCAGTCGTCTTCACTCTTACATATCACGATATAACCGTATATAATGTCTCAGCATCTTCTGTTCAGTAATGTCGTTGGTTTGTTTGAAAAAGAGTGGTTGCATGGACTCTTTACTTTTCATCTATGGCTTCCTATTCTGCCCTCCCTATCTTTTCTTTCCGTTCATATAGATAGCTTGTTCATGTCTTTCTTTCTCTCTCTCTCTCTCACTCGCTCTGTCCGGAATGGATAGGGTAATTCTACTGTGCGAACTAGTCGCCAAAAGTCCTTTTCAACAATCTAGTTTATGTGACTGCATTTGGACTCTTGTTGTTAACTTGCGTGAAGATTACACAAACTTGTTTTCATTTAGAATTGTTCAAGTGTCGGTTTTTCTCAGTTCCTTTCATATTCTTCATCTCCTTTATTTTTTGCCATTTTGTATGATTGTAATAATAATAATAATTATTATTACTATTAGTATTAAGTCTTGTAACATTATACTCCTAGATTTTGATTACAATACACTTAATTCTATACAGTTCTGGGACATTTTCTAGCATCCTTTTATGTACTCCTCAGCTCAGAGTCTCAACAGCATAGTACACATATGTCATTTTAGTACACCCTTTGACTGGAGTTTTAAGTTCAACTTGTGAAAGTACCAATGACCCTTTTTATAATGTACTCTCTTGTGTTGTTATCATGTGTATCGTTGTTTCAGCTTGAGTTTGTGCGAGCCAGTATCTGTTTTTTGGCTATTTAGGCATATGGTGTATGTACTTGCGTGGTGAATGACAGGGAGTGTAAGTCCATGACTAATAGACCATGAGTAACCTTAAGGATCTCGTAAAGTGTGGTTCCTGGTTTTTTGGTCCACTGTAATGTGCAATTATAATTATTTGTATATAATGTATAGTGTAGTTGTTGTATTGTATGGTGGACATTGGTGGGCTGTGTACATAGGAAATGTGAGTTGTTTGAAATTGCAGTTTTCCTTGTCTTATGGTCATAACTCGGACTTGTTCGCTACCACCTTGTCGTAAATGGATCCTCTCTCGTGACGAGGCTGTCATCTTTTATCGTCCAGTCTTCTCTCTATAAGAGATGATAGCAATTTTTCTCTGAATGTAAATCATTGCAAGTAGAATCCTCTGAGGATATTGATGAAGAAGTAGGGTAATACTTGATGGGACGGCTGAGGGAAAACCTACGTTTTCTAATGTTGTAAACTGTTATGACTCGTCAGTGTAGAGAAGTACTTCACTCTGTCTTGCAAATGCACAAATTACAAATGCCTAAGAACTCAGGTGAAGCTTATGCGTGAAGAGTTATATATGCTTATTTACGCACATTATTCAGAAAGTGTGCATGTATGTGTATATCTAACGGAATAACTTTTGAAGGAGCACAGAGAAAATATAATGGAGATGGCTATTAAGGGGTAGGGATGAGGAAACTGAATACGTTGTCAGAACTCAGGGCTCAGTATATGTATGTAATGTACTTGCTAGTTATAATGTATGCCGAAGTAATCTACTTAATAAGTACGTGTTGTTGTTTCTCGGGAGAGAACTCCCACGTGTGTTGAGTGTTGAGCAATTGGGATAAAGAACCGCATCGTGTGTCTACGAGTACCAACCCTCTCTGTATATAGCTTCAGCGTTATGCATGGAGTAAATGCCTACAAGTGCAGAGTACTTATAGGACAGCATTAAGGTGAGCACATTAGAAATGCTGCATATTGTTATTCATAATTTTGCTTGTTATTCTCCTTCACTTATTCCATTAGAGGAAGGGCTCAGTTGGCGTGCTAAAGGGTTATGCTCTCCTCTCTCTCTCTCGAAGCCATGGGAAGAGCAAATGTTCCTGGTAAGAAGAAATTAAGGATACACACTACTACAGCCCTTGCACAGAAGCTAACTCATATTAGTCAAGAGAAGGGGGAAGGATGAACATTTTGTATATTATATTCGGTGTCTGTATGCACATATATATGTATTTCTATATGCATATACACATATATAAAGAAGACGAAGCGATTAAATTTTGCAACTTGACTTACGAATAGAATGAACCAAATGGATAGAAACCTCATTCCACGTATGCATATATAAACTAAATGCTTGTGTAAGCTAGCGGAGGAAAAACCGGGGAGAGGACTCAACGGGTTCAAAACCTTACCTACGTTTATCCCTTATTCTTACCACACTCCTCTTTCCAACCGATGTGGAGTTAAAAGGAGAGAGAGACGCATCAAAGTTGATGAGAAAATTAATGTGAGAGAGTGAGTGAGTGAGAAATAGAGTAGAAGTTAACGAGGCTTTAATTGCTTTATTTGTTCGCATCGTTCATTATGCATAAATTTCACTTCCTCCTCCGGCTGTTCATTCAGAAAAGAGTCCAGGCATATATTCCTGCATGTGTATGAGGGAGTCAAGGAGTGAAATGCTAGTGTCTTCATCTACTCACGCATAATATCTCTCACAAATACGTTTTTAATGTATGTATGTAGATTGAATGGAAGTAGGTAACTACCTTTCCCAGTATTAGCAGTGGTGCATAATCCATAGATACACCGCCAGCACTATTGCTACCACGGCGGGATGTAAGTAAAGTATTGGAAAAGTAGTCGTTGGTCGGCATTTGGAAATAAGAGGAAGGAAGGAGGAGGATTTCACTGTCACCATATCCTCGGGAATGAGAGAAACGGTAAAGTACTGATGATAGTATTGTACTTACTGATTAGACAACAACGGGCGAAACGATGGTCTTGAGATACTTGTATATATTTGAAACCACTCCAATTTGTCTGTCCACACTTCAGTCACTGTGTTCGTTCACATATTTTTCTGTGTATAAGCATGTACATACACTGTATTGTATAGTACTCCTACTGCCTCTACCTCTACCCTACAACGATACAAGAACTAACTTGCATAATATGTGTTCGTGTGGGTACGCAAAATTTAAAGTTTTCTTCGCTCACCCACTCAACCACCTTTTTCTCGCTACTCTCTCAATCCTCATATGTTTCCATAAATTCCTGTACAAACTCATGCGTTCTTTCAATTATCTCATCTTGGTTCCCTCCACTTACTTCAACATGACTAAAGTTGACAAATTTTGAGTACGGATGGATGCTCTCAAGTACCTTGTCTTCTCTCTCTCTCACTCCACTCCCTGTCGCTCTTCATCAAGGCAGAGAAAGAAAGAGACTTCGTCATACATAGGTTCGTAGGTATCATCTGTGGACGACGAGTGACTAGACCATGGTTAGAGTCTGCATGAAATCTACGCATTTTCAGTATATTACCGGAGAGAATATAAAAATGTGGAAATTATTTTCTTACTTACGTAGGGTCCCATATATATATAGCAATGGTTTTATGCATATATGCCTCCTCCTTGTTTTTAATCCTTTTTTGTCAGCTCGGGTGCTCTGACGAAGATAATGGTAGATGCTGCTTAAAGTCTACATTTTTTGACATTTCAATAGCAGATTTGTCGGTGGCACTTTTCTGTCAAAAAATTAACGAGTCAAAGAAGTGAGTTTACCAACTCTGTCTTTTTGTGTGTCGTTCGTTCATTCCTCCAATAAAGCTACATTTTTACGTCACTGGTAATGGCTGTACTATGTGGTGGGAGTAATCCTTCTCACACAATACACAATAGGTACGTGATTTGAGAATGTGTATAACTGGAGTAGAAAAAAGAGCGAAACAATAGTAAACTGGATTCCATCCTATGTTTAGCAAACACTACTACAGACAAGGAAAAACAATGGTTTTAGATAGTTACAGACAAGAGGAGAGAGAGGGAGGGATTTTTAGCCAGTATATTTTTACTTTAACTCAGAAAAGATGCCTGTCTACTAGAAAAATATTTATGTGAAATCCGTACATTTGAACTTTTTGTGTTTTTTTCACTCTTCCTTCGTTTTCTGACGTAAAAGGATAAAGAGTCATAAGCATATGGTAAATTTATACAAGGCAAAGACCAAGGAATAGGATGTGAGGTATGTCGAAAGATGTGGGACTACGTTAGATTTACTTTTTCTTAGTACTTCTTCTTAGTTAGTTCCTCTTTCCTCTCTCTCTCTCTCTCTCTCTCTCTCTCTCTCTCTCATTCCCTTGCTTATGTTCTCAGTACATAATGCAAGTGTCTTTTCCTTTGAGAGGAAGGAAAGTGTCGCTTATGAAATCTATTAGATGGTTTGGTCCTTCTCAGACTAGAGTATAGTAGTGACTGGATTATATTAAGAGTCGACGGATACTACGTGTGTGTGGGCCTTGTCTCTCCCTCTCACTTTTCTAACTCTATTTTCAAGCTGCTCTTAAAGTGCATCTTAAGTTCAACTTGTTATGAACTGGAGCTGTTACCCGGTTGCTCTTAGCACAGCATGTGTGTGTGTGTGTGATTAACGAGAGGAAGAGTGGCGGGTTTTCCGTGGATCCCATTTTTCCTCAAGTGTCTTGAGTTATGAGTTTTGACTTGAACAAGCAATGTTTCCTCAGCTTAATCAAGTGTCGACTGACTCTTGCCAACTTTGTCTATTAAAACAAAGTATTTTTTTAGGTTCTTTTTGTTCGACTCCTACTTTTTTTCCCTTTTAATCCTTCACTCCTTCCTTGTAGTCTTGTGTAACTTGGATGTGTTGTTGTGTATAAAAAAGGAAGGGAGTTTGGGTTGTTATCCGTTGATTATTGAATCCTCATTTGGTGCAACCCATGTTGTTGTGCATAAGTAAAACTGGGTCCACGTACAATAGTTGTAGGTTTGTTATTTTCGAGTTGAGTTGTTTCTTTTAGCTTGTGTGAGTGACTTGACTGGACTGGATACTGGATTAAGGAATTCCCCAATCTTAGAGCAACAAAATTATTTGTTAGGAGTGAGGACAAGGTAGAATCCAATTCCTGTAAAGCTACGACTACGAATGATAAATATATAAGCTACTTGTTCAAGAATGAAATGCGAGGGGAAGAATCGGATGGCACGACGAAGAATGCACGTATGTAAGTAATAGTGTCACTAATATGTACGTGTCCTCGTCTCTACCACTACTTTGCCTTTGCAAGTGTGGCAGTCAAATAATGAAATTGTCGTCGAATCATCAAGATTGAGATAGATAGAAAGAGTTTGATGGGTCCAAGTTTGTCCAACTTGTTCCTGCCTTTTGATACGGTTGAAGAATCTATGGCCAACTAGATGAAAGAAATAATGGGAGACTTGGGGACGGGAGAGAAGAGAGGGGGAATAGAAGGAGAAGATGACAAGTATTCCATTGAATCTGTGAAGTACAAGCTTTTTGATCTATCTAATGTTCAAGTAGTTTAGCTAATACAATGCTAGTAATATATTGTTATTACATGGCAGATATTGTTGTAGTAGCCGTAGTAGTCACATTTTAGGAAATTGTGGTGTCATTTTGGAACAGTTTGAAGACCTCTCGGATTTTTTTGGTCATCTCTTTCTTTCTCTCGTTCGCTCGCATGTCTTCTTATTTGTAAGAGGCAGTTGCCTTAAGTAGGTTACCGTGTGCTACCATACACTTACTGCAATGGTTTTTGTGTCTCAGCGATGGAACTGACTTAAGCAAAGGAGCAAAGAGGATGAAAATTACGCACATCAGTGCAATAGGGTCATTGTAATGTAGTATCTTCATGCATGGATGTATGTAGCTGTCAATACCGTAGTCCGTAGGAGCCTAACTGTTAGTACTGAAGAGCATAGACATCTACTTGTGGCATAAACCGTAGGAAGAAACTCGCGTAGAATGTGTATTTAAAAGTACATGACTATTTTTTCCTCCATTGAAGCTTGTTCTGCAATGAGCAGGAAATCTCATGTACGAGAGTGTCGTGTGGAAGTGAAATTGTCGAAGGGAGAGTGACCGATCAGGGTTGAGTAAGAAGAAATATTTGGAAAAAAATTACAGCCTCTCTTTTTTTACTAGTTTCTTTTGTATGTAGTACATGTATGAGATAGGGTGAGTGTTTGCACTAAAAATAGTTAGGATTTCTAGAGGTTCTTGTTCTTTGGCTTCCTTCTTCTCCCCAATCGTTGATTCCTTCAATGGCTGTCGAATCAAGAGAGAGAGTGACTGAAGTCGTTTTCTTTATGGACAGAGGTTCACTAATGTCCAGCGTTACCATTATTATTACGAATGCAGCATATTCGCTTTACTCACGTTCTCTCGACATTCCCAAAATCGTGGGTGAGGTAACGAAAGGCAAACTTTGCTTCTTGGAATAATCTCTGATTACTTGATTCCTTCCTTCCATTCTCTCTCTCTCTCGCGCTGGAGTTCTGGCTCTGGACGTCCCAGGGATTTTTTCTCCCTTTGTCTTTCTCCTGAGTATAGTTTTTGCCAACGAACCGATTCTTGAATCCTTGCCGCTTCCATTTTTTCGTTGATATTTTTCGGATAGTTTGCTTGCGTTCTCTTAGTTATCTCATTGTTTTTAAGGTGAAGTGGGCAAAGGTATGTACACAGCACGATGATTGTTTCCATTTTTGTACTTTTGCCGCTGCCGCCGCTTGTTTATGGGCTGGTTAGTTCTCTTGACTGGTTAGCTTTGATGTGTACTAGAATGGTGGTTGGTATGTCCCGGTGAATGAGTGTACATATTTGTTTGTATGGAATTTTGCTCTTACTGTGTATGTGTCTCCATGCCTGAGAGTCTTTCCAACATTGTGGTTTCTCCTGCTGTGCAACCTATGATTATTTATGTTGCTAGTTGACAGAGTAGATCGATCTCTCTCTGTATCTCTATGTTTTATCTCCCTCTCCTCTGGAACTTTAGCCTTTTGTAAGAGACTACTATTGCGTGTCTGGCGGTTGTATGTATTTGTGTCTTGTGTGAGAGTCGGTGTGTAGATGAAACTTACTCACAGATACAGAAAGAGGTAACCAAGGTTTTAAGGAGCGAATCTCACTTTGATGGTCGTTGTAACAACAAGAGCTTTTCATATGTCTGAAACTATGATGATTTCAGCAACACGTTTTAAATTGGGATTCCGAAGTCATCCTTTGCTATCACTTTGTTTCCATTCATAATGTCAAAGGTGTCTGAGGTAATTGATGCTCATGTGTCAAATCATAAAATGCTCATTAATATCAGCCTTCCTTCATAATGTCTCCCTGTGTGTTTGTGTGTCTTCTAATGTCTGCGTGTGTTTGATTTGCGAAATGTGAGACCGTCACATTATTTTAGCTTATCATTTTGAGATACACGAGATAATTCAGATTTGTCAATTAGTCTTCAGGCCTGTTCCCAGATAAGAAAGGCGATCTCCTCTGATATACTCATGACTGAAAAAGGGCGAAAAGACCTAGAGAGAGAGAGAGAGATTAGAGACGAAGAGCAGTGGGACCGAGTAACTATTAGTTTCTTACTACGTGTCTGTCGGCGTTCCCCCCTCTGCTCATAATGTGTGTACATATGGCTTATACTGTCTACAAGCATAATAACAACCCCGCGTGTTCATGGGTCTTGCCTGCATTGATGTGACGTTCATGTGATCTCCTCCGTGGATTTTATGGAATGATTTGCCTTAGTGTCTCACTCACTTGCTTAGCTCTCTACTATTTTTGTGTGTAACTATGACTAGGACATAAAATTTAGGGGTAAGAGCACTCTTATTCATTGGCTCATTCACTGGGTGCAGCCTAACAGCTTGATAATCTACTTGGTAGAAAAGTTAAGCCGGCTATCACAGCATTCTCTTACGATTAGCCCTCTATCCCTTTCTTTCTTCTCTTACAACCTTACTTAGTGTTGCTATGGGTAACAAACATGTCCGTTAGAACATGAATCTTTTGAAGTCTTTACAACAGTCAATCCTCGCCTGCACAAATTCACATGAGAAAAAGAGACAGTTCACTAACTAAGTAAGTGAATAGTAGTGGAAATCAGTTCTGAGGTCTTCAGATGGGAATCTCTGGATATAATAAAATTGTGAAAGAAGAAAGGAAGAGATGGAAAAAGTCTGAAATTTCCCTGCTTTTTCCACATTCAATTACTTATGTAAGTACAATGATGGGGTTAGGGATTCAGGGGGAATTTGGATGCAGACATAGTAATACTCTACCTAATACTCACTACTTGCTAAAATAGTACAAAGAATTTATACGTAGGGTGCTATATATATGCAGTGCAAGTTTAGGAGGAGAGATAGGAAATGTATAGAGGGGGATGTGGGTCCCAAAGCTTTAGGATCCTCCTAAAGGCGCGATATTTGTAGATGTGAATCTACAGTTATATTTTTCTGTTTGTCTGAATTTGTTTGAGTCTGGGGGCATTGGCGAGTAGTCAGTGAAAGGAAAGAAAACGAAGGGTTGAGGTTGTTATGGTCGACGGAGAGGAATGAGTGGAGTTGTGCAAACTTTCCCCATGTCCATCTAGCTCCACTTTTCCTTATACGCACACACGTACGTACACACACTTACATGCATACTACACTTACACACAGCTAGTGTTACATAGTGCCAGCGAGCAATTGCCTTACCCTTGCAGTAGTTATTCTTCTTGATGTATGAACATACATTCATACCACATAACTATGGATTGCGTTACCTCCTGTATAAGTACGTGAGGTTAACTATGGTTATATTTATGGCCAGGACTTGAGATGGCATGCAGTGGAGAATGATGGAGAAAAGGATCTAAGTACAGCTGTACTTTTGTGCTCTATATGCACTTTTCGTATAATAATGAGGGGAAAGTGTGTATGCCAGCTTCTTGAGGCATGTGTATATGTACCTACTTGTGTGGGAGTACTTGCCTCTTTTTTGGTACGCTGTTTAACTCGGATGGGGAGAGAATTTCTCCTCTTCAGTGGCTCCGGTTCTCTTCTTTTTCTGGTGATGGCCTTTCTCTCTGTCTCTCTCTCTCTTCCTTGTTCTTCTGATGCCTTGTATGTGTGTTCCCTTTTGAGAGCAAGTCAAGTCAGGCAAAGAGTCGACTTTTACCAAAGTGTCTCATAATTTTAGTTTGTGCGGGAAGAGAAGCCAAGTGGAATGCAAGCATTTTAGGTTAAAATAGTACATACTTATATGCAGAAATCCATTTTGTGTGCATAAAAGTATGAGAGTCGTATGCAACATTGTGTAGAGAAATACAGCGCATATAATGTAAGATGTGTATTCAAGGGGATGAGAACAAGAGCGAGGTTTACATATACTATAAGAGTGTCAAAAGTACAGGAGGCTTGAGTTAGAGGGAATGTTAGTTATAATTTTGAAATCTATGCGGAAGATAGTGGAGAGTTTCCAGTTACATGTGTGCCACTATGTTTAAGTATGTCTGTATGTATGTGTGTATGTATGATCGCACGTGTATTAACATTAATTCATTCGGGTTTCCTTTCCCTTTCACACACTTCTCCTAGGAGTCCCAGGATATACTTTGCTAGAGATGAGCGTATAGATGCATATTAGATGGAGTTAAGAGTATGAAAGAAGAATTTTCTCCAAGTTCCATGCATGTGTATATGCACTTGTGTGTATGTGTCCGTAAAATAGTAAAGCTGGTTGTGAATTTAGTCATACTTGACTCCTGGATTTCTCACACCAAGGAATACATGTGTACATATGGTTCATGTGCAAAATTTCTGTAGAGGGAAAACTTTGTTGAGTAGATTTGAGTAGACTTAACGACCTTTTCTTCACGGCAGTCTCAAATGGCTCCTATGAAATTATCAGCGATGCAAGATCTACCTTTCCGCAAGCGCCTGTAAAATTCATTTCTTTTTCTCTCTCTCTCTTTCTCCCTGCCTTCATCTCCTTCCTATATTGTACTTGTGCAGTCTTTCTCGTTTCCGCGAGCATCTGGATGAGTAACTTAGTAGTAGCAGTTTCTCCTCTGAAGAAAGGAGACAAGGAGAGAGAAGACATGGATTGCCTCCTCTTTCTTCTCTGTTCATTTCATGTAGCTACAGCTGGTCGCTGTCTGTACTTGCTTACGCTTTCTCTCCTGTAATAGTCAGTCCATGTATTGCTTCCGTGTATGTCACGATAAGGGGCAAAGGCTCGTTTATTTGCTGGAGGAGTAATAGTATTACTATTGGAAGCAACAAGAGACAAGCGGCAAGGTATGCACATAGATGTGTGCATAAGTATGTATGTACCTACGCATGTACCTACGAGAGTAGAAACTCCTGTAACTCATTATAAGTTGATATAACAAATTTCATGTGCATATATGTATGTAAGTAAGCCGCTGTACACCCGCATATAGCGGTTTCGCAGGTTTGAAATCGAACAGATCTTTCTCGATTATTGCTGAACAGAGAGGGAGAGAGAAAACGAGGGAAGCTTACTGTACGTTTTCAATGGTTTTCCGATTTTAACGACCAAATCGTACCCGAAATACTAGTTACACCATTTGGTTGCTTTCACGAGTAAGAGAGTGTAGTGTGTAAAACCGTAGGAGGTAGAATGTTTCGAATTACCGGGTAAAACTTGATGAGCGGTGGTAGTTTTCTTGACTCTCTTATAGACTTTTAGGGTTTTGGGTCGAGTTCTCTCGCAAATCCTTAGATAAAATGAGAGCGGTGTTTCCTATCCTGTAACATTGATGACATCAAGAATTAACTTGCTGTTCTCGTTTAGAGGTTCTTTTCTGCAACCCTTTTCTCCTTGATACTTGCGTTGTATATAAAACCTTCTACAATGATAGTATTGAGGAAACACTACAACTACTTTTGAAGCTACTACTACATACAATTTGATTGCAATTTCTGCTGCTATTTTATATAAACCAGGACGACGGCGTTGGTGACGGTGACGGCAGTATGCAGTACTGGAGTAAAACTGTAAAACCGCTACCAGTATGGCTGTCAAGCCAAACCGGGTAGACAGATGAATGCTTGGAGTAAAGCTCCAAGACTTATTGCTACGAATGTTTAATGCAAAATGTGAAATTCATATGCAAGTCTTATAGAAAAGGGAGTAAAGTAGTAAAATCCTGTGCATTCAGATTGTTATCACGAAACGAATGGTTTGAATGACTCTCTGCCTGCGAATGAGTGAGTGAGTTGGAGAAAAAAAGTTATGACTGAACGTGCGACAGAATTAAACTGGAGCGTTAAAAAAGTGACGTCAACTCTCGGCTGGCGCTTGTAATTACTATTAGACTAAGAATAGGGTATTATCATAAGTAAGTCTTAAATTATTCCGGTGAGGTAAGTTCTTAAGAAGAGGGTAGTAGTCTGGTTAGAAAAAAGGAGGATATAAAGATAATAATGGAGAATGTGTACAGTAGAATTGAGGAGACTAGAACAGTGATACCTGCAGGCCGTGTAGGCTGGAGCTAGGACGCAGAGAGGTGAAAGGGATGGGAGAAGAAAGAGTTATTTATACTGAAGATTTTCACATCTGCGCTTGAAGGGAAGGGTTTGAGAGATTTCATGAAATACATACAAATGCGAATGAAATGGAGGCTTTTAATTGTAATGAGGAGACTGGAAGCATCATAATCCTGTGTATACTGTTGTCCAGAGGGACAAAATTCAATCTCTGGCTCTTCCTCTATTGCTCCTCTCTCTAAATCTCTCCTGCTCTACCCACATGCGTTCACATTCATTCCAACTTTTAGGTTTCATTTGTAGTTTCAACTTTACCCCTAGAGTACGTTTTTGCTTCTTAATGGTGCTTTGTAGAAGAGAAGGAATTTTAAATGACGGCAATGACTTTACAAAAGCTGTGGGGAATATATGCAATTAATTAAACACGTTCGAGATTAAGGATAATTTCAATGTATTATATACAGTGATAGGAGGGTGTGATTTGTTTGCATTACACGAAGATGTCCTGACTCCAGTTCATATTTACATTTTTGACTCTATTTCCTTGTTGAAAGATGGAACACTGTCAACAGCCCAGTATCAGTTATAGTAGGGTGATACATTCAGGGCAAAAAAAAAACTTCCAAAAGAATGGAATTAACCTAAGACGACGTATGAGGTGGGAACTTACTTTAACGTTTCCAGCTTCCAGCTAAAACCGTGTTTAAAGGAACATTCTTTTAGGCATGAATGTAATTACTTCATTTCCACCAGATCCTGTTCTTTGCATCTCAAATAACACCATACTTACGTACATTGTACATGACTGTATTTGGATGCAATAGCGTGTGTGTGGATGCATTTGTGATGGGTCCAATATCCTCTCACTCAGATTTTCAGCACATGGGTGATGTGATGGGACCCAAGCTAAGTATCCCAGACTCGTCCTCTATTACTTTAATGACGGATGACGGCATTTAACATGGGCCTCTATCTACAGATGCCGGCTGTTCTGACTGTCACACTAAGTAAGACTTTTTAGTGGTGGAATATATGAGACCACTCCCGTTCCAATTCTTTGGATAAATTCTCAAGTATCATGTATGTATGTAAAAACCAAGGAGTTGGTACAGCTAAACATTAAATATCATGACAAATGTCATAATTCTACGTAGCTTAAATAGCTAAATAGTTTAGTGGCCAAGGCATGAAAGGAGAAGGTTTTACAGTTATGCCGTGGAAACCTGCATTAACAACCACTCACTTCAGTTGTTGTCATCTTCTTATAGCTGTTGTTGACTTCATAGTAAATTGTTATAGGGTAATACTAACTTACTCCGTATGGATCGTAGTGCTGGCAGGTTCTTAAGTTACAGGAGTTATATATTGTTACTTTACGTTTTGTAGAATAGAAATACTTTTCATGTTTCTCATGGCGGAAGGAAGTTTCTTCGGCCGACGGTGTGTGGGTAGGATGTTGAAATGTCGCCTACCGTGTTTACATACCCATGCATACATTTTCCTCTTGAAGATTTCTGCCTCTGTTCTTTTAGTTTTTAAAACGTTGCGGTGTGGTGATGACTAGGTTGATATATTGTATGAACTTTAATAACGTCTGAGGGCACTTATTCCCTACTTACTGGCCTTTAAACACAAGGGAAGTTGGCATGAGAGATGAGGATGATGATGAGTGGATGTTAGATCATATGTACCTAACTACTAGAAGGGAAGGGTAGGAGTGAGGATATGGGGGATAAGTAACCCAAATGGTGCGGCTCTCGATGATGGGCAGCCGAGAGGAGGAGGAGGAGGATATAAGTAAGAGGAAAGAAGCTAAAAAAGAAGCAAACCTTCCATAAAAATTTATTTTTAGGGTGTACTTAGCGTAGTCGTAATGTAGTTTCTCTCTCTCTGTTGCCACACTGTTCATAGTTTCTGCACACAGAGAGTGGGACTCATTAAGTGTTCATCTCATTACTTCATGAAACTGATGGACTGAGCAGTATTTGAGTGCCGAGTTGAGGGAATGGATGCAGCGCTGTCGTAATAAGTCGCTTTGACTCTGTGGGAAGGGGTATGTAAAATGAGAATATGTACGGACATGCATTAGTCTCCTCTTGTATTCGTCTACCTCTTTAGGTAGCCATTATATTATTACCCTTGCACTCTTCTCTTTACCTCTCTTTCTGTTCTCTGCTCATCTCTTTAATTTTTTCCTCTCTTTCTCCCAATCTCGCTCATTTTAAATTGTATGCGCACGGGGAAGGCGAAAAGGGAAAAAAGAAAAAAAGTTTAAAGTTGATATAATACTCTTATGGGACTGAGAATCAACGTTAATGGTTGACTGAGTGGAGTGATGCAAATATTTTTCCTACTAGCTGTATGCATTATAGAGCGGAGGGACTCATATTTTCTTGAAAACTTGATTAGGTAAAGAGGCAAAAAGAATTAGTATGCATGCAGGCTGATGAAGTTTTTCATGACTCTCTCTCTCGTGCACACACACACACACACTTGAAAAGTTACAAAATGAAATACTATCTGAGTGGTGTTTCACACAGTACTATAATCAAGCTTTTAACAATACTCATACGGAGATACATATATGTACTACTTACCCTTGATATGAAAAACTCACTTGTGTGGATAAAGGGATGGGATAGGACGGAAGGAAAAGCTTGGAGCTAATCGTAAGTACACGAACCATCCATATAATATTCCAAAGGATATCTGCTGGCCCTGTCACTGCATATGTAGCATGTATACGGGACGACGCTTTTTGGTATACATGCTGCAGGAGTAGAAAAAAACCAAGTATGTATTGTTGTGAGGGGAAAAATATGCTTCTTTTTAATGCTTTGCTTGCTCTCATCTCATGAGCCTGCATTTGTAGTGAAGAAGACACGAATCGGCTCATGTGCATACAATGAAAGGGATCCAGTACCAAAAGGTTAGGTTTGTTTGCATTTCCCGCTACTACATTTGATGCAGTTGGCTGTTCCACTGTACCATTAAATAATAGTTGGATATTCAATTTTTCTTGTAAATTATTAACAGTACATCAATCTAAACAGTAGAAAAGGGGTTTTTCATAATTTAACAAAGCTTGTAGTTACATGAGCATACATTTGCAGTTACAAAATCTCTCAGGGATTCTTATTTAAAGAAATTCAAGATACTTGAAAGTTAACGTGTAGCTGAGGCCTCGGAGTGAGGTAGATCAAGCAGGATATCCTGAGAGCAAGTCTATTGGTTTTTTACCATACATATGCAGCATATATATATAGTACTAGTCTACAAGTACTATACTGTGTGTATATAATCGTGCATGCTTTCACGTATATGCGTGTTGGCTTGAGGTGGCTTATCTGGAACTGGTTGTTGTTCAACTCGACTGATTTGCTGTTGGGATGATGTGGCTTTCTGTTGCCTCTTCCACTTGACGAGGATCGGATGAGTGAACAAACGAACATACGCATGCATTGTACACAGATTCAGCCTCTTGATGTGTAGTATGTACATAAGTGCATTTGGATAGAAATATAAGATTTGAGTCAGTACTCTAGTATTACAAGTATGTACAAATATGATTTATATTCAATATGTGTATACATGCATGTATGTAATGTTCAGTTTTGTTCATCAATACCTCTATACGGATAAAGGTTGGTGGGGAGGGTGAGGAAAAAGGATCAATGCAAAAGGGATAGGAGCATCTTTTTGGTTTTGGTGATGTGGCTATATATTCGTAATCAAGACGTTTTAGTAAATTCCTAGAGGTTCGGGCTGAGCAAGAACGTATATACGTTCGGACTTATTAGTACCTACCTGACTTAACAATTGGGGCCTGTAGGCAATTACGATGCTTGGGACTTACCCTGAGCTGTAAATGGTTTGGTTTTTAGAAGTGGACGTCGTGGCTGCCAGAAAAGAAGTGAGTCGTAGGATGGAGGTGGTGGTGGAGTAGTGGTGGTGGTTGTGTTGTTATTGTTGGTGAATAGTTGTTGAAAATGTAGGGTAGTTTCGATTGTGACATTAAAAATTCAGACTTGAGGATATCAATGTATGCATTGTCACTAATATGGAATGTATACTTACGTTGCGTACACTCACCACATTTACATCGCTGACGTTGCTAGTTCGCTAAAGTAAATACATGTTTGTGTATGGGGGCTTCTCGAGTAGGGAGTTTGACTCCAGTCAATAAAGTCAAATTAAGAAGTTGAACGTGAAAAGAGAGGAGTTGAAGGGGGAAGAGCCCGCGACTCAAGTGATTTGTATTGCCTGTTCTGTGTGTTAGTGCGTATGGATGGAAGACACAAAGTGTGTATATATTCTTGTCGTGAGTAGAGCAACTGCGACAAGCCAGAGCCTCTGTACGGTGAATAATAATAATAATATCAGGACAAGACAAGCATGTATGCATAGAAGGCAGAGGATGAGTGCTCTTGGAGGTTTTTTATGCATATCACTTTACGACCAGAGAGATGTAAAAAGTAAAATACCATATGATGTGGCAGTTAAGACGAAAAATGTGTCGCGGTTTGGGTTGGGCTATAGCTATTGAAGGAAAAGTTGAAGGAGAAGAAGAAGTGCAAGAAGAATGAGAGAGAGAGAGAGAGAGAGATCTCAAAGACGACTTTTCTACTCTAACACAGTTGTAGTACAGAAAACTGTATGCATTATGCATATCAGCTTGCAGTGCATTAAAAGTGACTTGAAATGATTTTTGTGGAAAATTTTTTCTTCTTTTTCTCGAGTGTCTATGTATATTTTATATGGTGTCTTAGCAATGAAGAGAGTAGAATGGGCACAAGAGATGATTCTCTTCAGGTCCTGTGCTCCTGTCTTCACGAACCAAGTAGTCGTCATCGTCGGTGTCATCTGAATAAAGTTAAAGCTAGGGCTCTAAAAATCCAAGTCTGTGGGACTCTTTTCCCCGTCCTCCTTCTTGGTCTTATTCTCTCTCTATTATTATGACACGTTGCCGCTGGTAGCAACACCACTTCTGATACTACTCTTGTGTGGTACACGTTACTTTCTGCCTGACACCGACACATCTACTTTTGGAGACTTGCTGGAGGTTAGGAGAATAGCTACTTCTACTGCTACTGCTGTTTGATACTCTCATTGCATACAAGCAGATAGTCCACAAGGGTTTCTACTACCGAGGACTCACGTAGAAACTTGAAGAGAAATGTCTATGGGGTCGTGTTATGGATGGATGGCAAAAGTTAAAATCACTCTTCAAGATCCGGGGATTCTCACAATCCGGATTTCCAGGATGTGCATGGATGCATGTGTTATTTTTACCATCCATAGTTGTCTTTCCCAGCCTAGCTGTACCTACCAACTCCATATAAACGTGGTCACGAACCGCCCTGCTTGGTCCTATTACTACTGCTGAGGTATAAAAGTTGAGCGTGGCCGCCAAATGCGTATGCTTTTGCTGCTCATCCCTTTGCCCTGTTGTTTCTCTATCTTCCACTCCAGTCAAGTCTTCTCTCTTCTGTTGCTTGAGTCAACCTCTTTCTCCCTCCATCTCGGTTCTCTCTCTCTCTTTCAACTATCTCGTCCACAGACATTCCTTTTTAAAGCTTTGTAGATATTGTTTAAGTGAAAAAAGATACATGAGGATCTTATGCCAGTGCCACTAGTGTATCTATAAGTATTAGTTCCAGCTGAATCGCAGGGTTCAACGTAAATTTCGCCAAACCAGCATTTGCCATTCTCTCGTAGTAGAGCGTCAAAGCCAGGCCCAGATTTTCGAGTAAATCCTCAATATTATGTTACGGACATATAATTTAAGATAGTTCTTAAATTCACACACTATTGTACACATTGAGCTGTATTTTGCTGTACTGAGACTAACGTGTGGTAAATACATGCTTAAAATCCATACCCCATACTTACACACATTTGCTAGAACGCAACTAGTTCTAAATTGTGCAAAAAGTCAGTAAATATTGCATACGTATAAAGAGGAAGTTTATCAACAACAAGAACAACAACGATAATAATTGCTTTGCTGTAACAGACTCGAAGAGTTGTGACTACTATTAGTTGGATGTGATGTAATGATGGGACGCGGGAAAAAAGAACGGGTGGATGCTGGAATTTCAACATTTTTTATGTTTTACTTGCCGGTCGGCGTATGTACGCGTATGCGCTAAATATCCAGAGCCTTAAGACGTTAATACTCGCAGAAGTGCATGGAACGTTTGAGTGCATGTGAGACGTCTCTCCAAAGAGTATTTTGTCCATGGATGGTTGAACTTTTCCACTCTTTGCATATGTTCTACAAGGAGATGGCAGTGAAATTTTATTGACTCGAAGAATGTGTTGAAGCTTTGTTTTAAGCAATGAGTTTGATGCCGGCTTGTTCCTTTTCTCTCTCGCAAGACTCTCTCTCCCATGCAGTACACACTTACGACTGCATACCATGTTCAGACAATTACGGTAGCATGCCGGTACTTCCACCCCGGTAGAGCTACCGATTCTAAATATTTTGTGAAATAATGCAGGACTCAAGGAAAACACCGCCGCACACATTCACAAACCTCTGAGCTACACTACAAAAGGACATATTTCCCGTGTAACTTATGACTGTACATACGTGAATATGTGTAAAAAGTCAAAAGGAAGACAAGATGAGGAACATAAATGTTGCTCACAAATTCATTCTCTCGTTCCATATGAGCTGCATCAGAGAGAGAGAGAGAGGGGAAAGATGAGAGAAAGATCTGCTACTTGCTACGGATGTTTCTACTACTACTGGAGAGAATAGTTCTGAGAATAGAATAGAATTTTGAGGTGTACAGTCACTTCTGTATCTTCTTCTTTACTGACTGTTGCATTTCTGTTTTGGCCTTTTTGGAATGTTTGCCTTTTCCATGGCTGTTTCAGCAACATTTCATCTGTCCATATGAACGCGCATCCTTGTGCTTGGTGCACATACTCAAACATACGGTACTGCAAGGCCGGAAAATAGAAAGACGGGCGTAATTTATAATTCCCGGTGTTTGTAGTAGCATAACATATAGATGGCTTGCATTCTGATTGAGATGATCCAACAACGTCTGAGTCTCTTTTCTCTCTGTCTGAGGGTTTACTTAAAGATAGTCTGAGGTAGTAAAAAGACATGGAATAAGGCAAGTTCTCAGATATTTATTTGTGTGTGAAGAAAGAAACTGTTTGCTATCTACTGGAGCAATGAAAAGTATCTTCATGTATTCACATAGGCAGATAGGCATGCCGTTCTACCATGGAATCTCATCTCACTGCTAGTAGTTCCCAGTTCCCTATTATTCTGTTATTTTTTCATAAAAAGCCATGCGAAGGGTTTTGTTTTAGTTGGTTGCATGTTTAAGGGTTGAAGTATTGGGACTATGCACTATGCAGTCTATTGGAGGAGGAAAGAAACCATGAGAGAATACATAAGGCAACAAACCGAGAGTTTATTCTTGCCAGCGGAGCTTGGAGAGTTTTGTGGATACGCATTTGCGCTTGTATACATAACAAGTCCTGCTTTTAAAATACGATCATCCCTCAAACTCAATTTCTTACAGAGGATTTTCTCTATAGATAGAAACCATGCAGAGCGAGTTAGGGTGAGTAGAGATTTTAGTGGCTGTCAAATGTGCAATTCCCATTTCCTATTTGCATGTCCCACAGGTTTTAATTATTCAAGAGATTCTAGCAGTACGAGAAGTTTGGAGAACATGTAACAGCATGTAGTGGAGAGAGAGAGAGACATTGAGCAAAATGAGCAGACTAGCGAAAGAGCAAAAGTTACTGCAAAGAAGACAAAAGAGCGAAACGAGATTCAGTTTTCAGAATGGATTGGTAGATTCATTGCCAGTTTTGGGATGGACAGTTGAATTTTACTCACTCAACCTTATACAAGCCACATGGATGTGTTGTGCTCTTTTCTCTCTCTCTCTTCCTCGCTTCTTCGTATGTTTCTGTATTTCTGAGTGTTGAATGTGGTGAATGAGATTAACTCTGAGAGACAAACAAGCAACTCACACCACACAGTGCAGGTTTTGTGTCTTACAGTGTAGCATATCTAGCTATAGAAAATGGTTTGTTGGTTTGAATTGCCGTCTCCTCCACTACGAAGACCGTTCTTGTTGTATTTTGCCTTGGTTGATTCTCTCATCTTGAAGTAAAGTGGAGGTTAGTTTGAAGAAATGGAGAAAACCTAAAAGAAAACAAAAGGGGAGACGAACATGTGTATGATTCTCTGAGATTTCTTGTGACAACAAGCAACTGTCATCTCTTTCTCTCGCTATAACTCTTGAGCACGGCTGTAGAAGGATCATTTGTATAGGTGTGCATATATACTTTTTTGCCCTCATCTACTACCAGCAACCATTTCGTTTACATTGGTGATTGTAAAGTAGGGCGAACTTAATCCCTTTGCTAGCTAAAGTGAACATATTCACTCACACGCAGTTCAACTGCATGTGGGGGGTAGCCTTTGGTCCACAAGACAACAGAAAGGATTTGTTCTGTGGGTAGAATAATTTTTCACTAACTCTACAATGCACACTCACTCATCAACTCACATATACATAGAGCAACATACTGTAGGACACAGAAGTCTTTACAGAGCCAGATAGATTTACACACAATCAAACATGAATGTACGGTAATTTCCTATCATCGGTGCATGTGCATATAATGAATGTAAATCTTGTTCGTCTCTTCCTCTCTACTTTTGCTCGATGAGTGGTATGTGTAGTGTGAGTAGTTGAAGTAAATGTATGAATAAATGTAGAAATAGGGGCCATTGAATCTATCTATGTTTAAGCATCTAGTTGTAGTAGTGGTAGGTTTTCCTCTGGGTGGTGGACTTCGTATATGCATTCATGTATTTTAGATGGAATGATTAGAATTAACGTTCATGCTCGATGCCAAATTGAAAATGTGTGCTAAACCAGGGAATCGAGGATTAACTATGATGATTATCTTTTTGATCAGAGCAGTACTAAAATTTCTCATTATGAGGATAAACATGGCTGAAAAACACGGGTCTAGTATAATTCACTTCCTAATCCGTTTCCTCTCGGCTTGCTCTTGTGTGTTTCTCGTCGTCTGTGTTTATACGTTTATGGTATGCATGTATGTATAGGCATAATAATTACATGGAATTGGTGGCACAACCCCGTTGTTATCAGCTCTTCATGTACGCTATTCTTCATTCAGTTGAAAGCACGTGCATCAGTTAGCACTGGGGAGATATTTGATTTTAATTGATTCTTATTGCTCTATGCACACTTGCATTCTCAATCAGCCGGTCTTTGTTTTGCTGATGGATGGAGGTCTGTCTAATGAACATTGTCGGTGTGGGAGGAAATAAATGTTTGTGAAGGAAATGTTTTCATACGATTATGTTTGGGAATCGATATGATAATCATTATCTTTGGTCATGTTTACTCATTGCGGTTTATTTGCAATGTAGGTTAGGATTTAGGATATGCTTTGTCTTTTAGTTTAGGTAAACAGCGTATTGCATGTATGTATGCCTACTCTATTCTTCACAACTATGTATGGTGAATGCAAATGATGAATAAAGTGGATTATCAAAGACGTTTAGGAATTAGGATACCTGACGTACATCTGTGTACGTAGTACTTACCCGTATCATCATAATACATTTTTACAATTTACTTCTTCCTGGCTCGAAGCATCATGCCCATGTCAGATAAAATTATACAGATATTTATAGTAGTTGTGAAAATTAAGTTACATTTCTTTCTTTTGGGATTTCCAGATTGACGACTACTACTAAAAGTGGAATGGATTGGCCATTCACTTACCATTCGAAAGGGAGGCCAAAAAAGTCTCGGGTTCAGCTATGGTCAATATACCTACTAGCCCTCATGTTTGGATTCCTGGATTCATCCGCAGAAGCCGACTCCAGTCCTCCTGTCGCAGATGTGGAAGATCTCTTCAAAGGTATGCACTTAATTTTCTGTTAATTTGAAGGCCCCTTCAATACACACCAATATTCGAGTAGGAGTCGCACTCGACTGTTGCGAGCATGTATATGTATGTACCTAGATCTACTTCCACTTGATTTATTTCTTGTCTCTTGGTCATGGACGGACGAGGGATTCCTTAAGATTGAGGTGTACTTTACGTAGTGTTTATGTGTCCGCTCCCTACTGCGTTCTCTTTTCCTTTTCTCATTCTTTCCCATTCTCTCTGCTCCTTTGTGTGTGTCTACCAATTCCAATTCGACTACCTACACATTGGATTTAAAGAACATGGAAACTATATTGCTGTTTTGTGTACTCGTAGATATAAGGAAGGGAGGGTAAAAAGCGAATGCTCTTATTTAAGATACTTTGACTGAAGTTCACAGAAGCAAGAAGAGAATGCAGGAATGGAGAATGTGAGATTTTTAGGGGAAAAAAGGAAGAAAAAAAGTTGAATGAATTCAAGCTTATATCATTCGACTGTGTACCCGGTATTAAGTCTCATTCATATGTACCGAACCATGCTCCTACTTACTTTAAATATACATCTGCTTGACTGCCTATCAACTAAGTTTGAGCATTGGAAAGGCAAGAGGAGCTGTATGAGGAAGAAAATATTGCTTCTGCACACTGCGTTGCGGATATAATACTGTATATGTTCATTTCCAAGTTAAAACCAGCGTTTAAACCAAAGTTTTAAAGGAATTTTTGGCTGCAAGATAAATGGTTTTTATATGCCCTCCTGGAACTATATAAACATTTATGTAGCTTTGCGTATGCACACTGAAATGCTGAGGAACATATGCAAGCATTTCTGTATCTACAAAAATATTTGCACGTAGGTATACAGGACCAGTGTTGGGTATCTCCATAAGAATTTATTATATTAAATGTTTTTGCATTGTGTGAGCAGTTTTGCTGGAGTTTTTTTATTACTTTCTTATATATGTGTATGTGAGAGAGTGTATGGAAAGAGAGAGAGAGATAGGGGAGAGAGTCTACAATTTTAGAGAAAGAACGAAGCTGGAAAAAGACGACGTCACATTATGGAATTATAAAGTGTGTGCAAGGAAGGGATGGGAAGGAAAAAATATATATTAAAGACTTGATTTGGTTCTCGATGATACCACTTTTGGGATAGTGTTTTAGTAAGTTTTAGCAACTTTTCCTTATAGTTTGTCTAAAGAGGGAAGGAAGGAGACAGTTTAAATTGCTAGATTTGATTTTGTTTCACTTTTATGTTCCTTTTTTCTACTAAGCTAAGCACTAATTTAGCTCTATTCCCAGCACGTTTGTTACTCTTTTGACATTGCACCGGAGAAATATAAATGAATGCAAATGTTGCTCTGGCACACGGGAGAAGATATCATTTCGATGCATGGAGATTGAGAGTGAACGTAATGGCAGGGTATTCCTTCACAACAAATGAATGTTTCCTCTCTCCGGCATGCCAGTCATTCCTTAAGGGACAAAAAAGCAGTAGGAAGCAGATAAGTATAAGAACACTAATGTGCAGAGGAAAGAGGCAGCCGGATAAGACTGATTGTATAGGAATGGAAACGCTCCTCCATGTTTATTACTTACTTACTTTTGTTGTACAGAAATATTCTGTGAAACAGAAGAAAAGAATTTGGGGAAGAGGATACATTGAGAGGTACGGAAAGAGAGATAGACATATATTAGAACGAGGGAAAGGTCATAGATATTTTCTAGAGCTGTAGTATAGTAAGGGGACCAAGTAATATGTGCAGTGAGAAAATACTTGAGTAAATGCATGAGCTTATGCACATATTTAGGATTGGTAGTAGTGGGAGAGAGAGAGAAAGAAGGAACCCAAGATTAGATATGTTGTTCAAGTCGACTGATCAGCCAATCTTATACTCCGTTGGACTCATAACTAAAGAGTTTCCCAAAGTCAGGAATGGTACCCCTGAGAATCACCTTAATGGGCTGAGATTGCCATTGCCTTTCTGTTCATATCAGTTGGCGCGACTCTCTGACCTGTACTGACAGCTGGGCACAACACACATACTTGTATCCCACCACACGTACATAGTTAAGTCAAAGGACCTGGAGACTTCCCTACAGCTTCAATGACTCCATCCTCATGTTTGATTTCACTACAGCTGATGGAACTATTAGGATTTATTGAGTGCACTTCACCCCTTCTTAAACGAATCGTTCCTCTGTCGCTTCACTCAGCTCCACTATATTACTGGCCTTGCCATTGGATTCTCTGGAAACCCTCGCGAGTGCTGATGCTATTAGCACTGTTACTAGTAGTGTACGTTCATCTTTTCGTCTGTCTTCTTCCTGACTCTCTCTCTCTCTCCAACTTCTATGTATCTCCTATTTCTCTCTCTCTTGCTCCTTCCTAAAGACATCCCGAGACCCTCCTGCATGCAGAGTATATGGCCCCATGCCACATTACTACATACCTGCGTACTTCAGGGATGAACGAGGGAAAACTCTACGGACACCAAATTCCCAAGCGATAGTAAAAAATCCCATACCCAATGCAATCGAATCTCATACCGTTCTCATCTCATCGTCGCATTCTTTTGTAGTAAATCCTGGGAGTGCTATCGTTAGAAATTTAGATATGTAGCCCAAGATTTCAACTTTGTCCATACTATCGTTTTTTGAGCATTCCAATTGAATAAGGGAATGAAACTTAGGAGGGTTTTAGGGTAGATGAGATAGTTCGAGCTTGCTATGTGCCATGTAATTGATTGTCTGACGTCGTACCATTAAGTCAATGTAACTTCATCGAATTGCATTCTCTCTCTCGCGTCCCTTCAGCTCTTTTCCCTTTGTAGAAAAGGTCCCGTTTGGTTCTGCTTGTGTAAGTGTCTCCACACTTTTAATGTAGTTTATATAACAAAAACGTACCAGTCCTCCTTTCTTGCTGATTTGGTTAAAGGGGATATTTGTTTGGGTATCAATTCCCTTGAACTTAAAAGTGTCTGTATTGCTTGTGATTACTTGACCGCGCCATATCCCCGTTGTCATGCATCCTGCACTAGGAGAATGGATGAAAAGATGATTGGGTCCCGTACATGCATGTGGCTTCTTAAAGGGAACAGACGGAATAAAGTTCCTACCATAATAATAACATATAGCATTGTACTAACTAGTATTACTATTGTTACGCTTGCACACATATGCAACAGCAAGGAAAAATTACTTTACATGACAGCATTACACATTACTGTTTAAGTTAACTGTTACAGCTGTATTTTTCAACCCATTCCCATTTCTCTCTTGGTCTCTCTCCCTTGTTGTTTAAGAATCCATTAACTTTCACACACAATTGATTTTGTTTGCACTGACTTTATACGTTGAACTGTTCACGGAGCGTGTAGTGTGTCTCTTGTCTTTTTAGATTTTGGATATTACCTAAAAATATCAGCTGGACACTTTAGCATGTGTATGTACTACTAGGGGTATTATCTTAACGGCTTCATGACATTAGCAACTTTAGCAATATAAGTTTGGCACGCATCTGGGATTATTGTAGCTTATGCAACATGCGATTGACTACACTGAGAGAGGTATGTGCATTATTATTAAAGTTGAAATTCAAGTTGCATCACATTACCGGACTGTTTTTGAACTAGTTTGATTGAATTTGTGTTCCACGATTTTTACTACTAATACTACTACTACTAGATACTACAAGATAATGGGGGGAAGAGAAATGGAATGTAATATGATTCTTGCAAATGGTATTTGCTCAATGTACGTGCATGTGTTCAAGAGAGAAGGAGGAGACGAGGATGAGGCAATGTTTAGTATCAGGATAAACGGTATCTTTGTGACTTGAAAAAGTTTTCCCATATGTAGATACATACATTTAGGTGTATATATACAAAAAGTACATTATCGATGCATTGCATGAATGCAGACAACTTTACTGAATGATTTCGGGGGTGTCTGTCCCGATAGAGATCAGAGTGGTAACTATGTGCATATCTGGTTCCACTTTGTGTGTCATTTTATTATTCCATGTTATTGCCATTGGGGTCGAGTCAGCCAACGTGTGGATGAGTGTGTAGCATGGTTGAAATGAAGCGACCCGATGATTTCCATGTGTGTGAGTTTGAGGGTACGTGTCTGCAAGTGTGCAGAGTAATAATCTATCCATCTTCATGTAGGAATCGGCCAGCAGTGAACAGTTACATATGTATAAATATATATGTGAAAAGTTGGTATGATTTTGATTTTATGTATCTGGGAAAAAGGTTGTGGGACTTGGTGGCAGGGTGACAAGTTAATGAATTGGAAAAATAGGATTTAGGATGGGATGATGGGTACTCTGATGATCCTGTAGTAACGAGCAGTGAGAGCTCATAGATAGGACTGTTCACCACGGCCACTATCCTGAGCCTCACTGCATTGGAGAGCCTCAGCATGCGAGAGATTTCTTCTCTCTTTTCTGTGGATATGAATAAATGAAACATAAATTATGTTCCTGTTAAAGAGTAAATGGAAATGAGATGTAGTTTTCTGGCAGAAGGGTATATATGTGTGTACCCCATTGGGTAGAATTGTTGCTTGTGTGAATGCATGTCATACTATGCGTTTAAAGATAGGTACGTATAAGTAGATATCTACGTATTGCCTTACATGGATAAGTAGTTACTAACAACTTTTCTGCTCTTAAACATTTCTCTGTACATAAGTTTGAAATTTTGCCTGTTACTAGCAAGTAGGTATGTACTAATATACCCTTAAGGAAGATGCAGACAATATTCGAAGGAGTTAGTAACCTGGCTTTAATGGATTCGTATTACACACTGCTATATATCGAATACAAAAGTATTTAGCATTTGCTGGGTCCAACCACTAGTCCTAGTCTTGTTGGGCCTTTTACATAACCATGACGTTTCAGGTTGGCTGAGCTTTCTCACACTAGTCTTGGCTGGAATTGGATGTAAGGATGTATTTTCCCTATATAGTGAACTATATAGGGTCGTATATGAGTGTCTGTATGGATGGGAACAAGTGTATATTTGTAAGTTGTATCCGGAGGAGTCATGTCAAGGCGATTTCTTCAATGTACATTTTGTAACTTTAATGCTGCTCGATAGGAAGTGAGAAGGAAAAAATGCACAAGCAAGTAAAAATATTATTATATATTTTTACATGAAATATCTTCGAATTCGGTCCGTGAATTTTGGTTGATGTCGCTATATTGCTCTTGTTGTTAGTCTCAAGTAACTTTTCAAACGTAGTAGTAAGCAGTAGTGCAGTTGTAGTAGTAACTTTGAGAACACAAGTCGAAAGTGGATTCGTAAGTATGAGCTAGTTAAAGTTGAGTTCAACTGACTGAACATTCAAGTTTATCCTCTTGGTATTGGTTGCGGCAATATTTTGTGTGTATACTGGTGTTGGTACTGTAGAAAAATGTATAAATGTGGTCGTGCTGCTAACCTTTTACGCGAATGCTAGTAATACTATAGCCTAGGAAATCTATCTACATACCTATGAAAAATACATAGAAACCATTGGAGTGCATACACGATCTGTTTCTTCATCTTCTTCGTCTTGTTGGATACTCTCCTTGTACTGTATTTGTATTTCTCAAAGTCTATGTAATCACTTAGACACTGCATCTGGATCTACTATACGTAGGTATAAGTAGGTCGGGATCCTGCCAAATAAATAAAATACTTGCAGAGTAAAATATTCTTGATATGTGGGTGTTTGCATGACCGAACCAGAACCAGAAAACCAGTATGAAACGCACATTCAGTTAGACACGAGAGAGAGAATGAAAATGCCTTTGCGTAAGGATGGAAAAAGAGGCAGTTGTAGTAGTATATAGCTAGCAGTAGTAAGTGGAAAAGGGAAAAAAATTATAAAAAACACGATCCTCTTCTTGCGTATAGCATAAATGTGAGTTTTAAGGTTGCGGCTTGGACACATGTAGACATCAAAAGATATATGACGGAGTTATGCTGGATAACTGCTGAAAAGTATTTCTCTACTATTCATTCCAATCCTCTATGTTTCACATCAGTCTAGCGCTAAGGAAATGAATTTTTCTTTTCCCTTACCCCTCATTCTCTCTTTAATATGTCTTTCATATATAAAACTAGTTTGAATATACATAGTACTAGCTGAAAATGAATAGTTGTCCAGATTCAGTCCTCGGTTTAACAACAACAACAGCAGCAGCAAAAATGTGAATAAAACTCAAACTCTTCCCAGTATTTACGCACGTATCAAGAAATGAGAAATGAGGAGCTTTTCTCAATTGCAAACATTTGTGTATGTTTGCATTGGCTTCTCTCTGTGTGTACACGAACTTGAGCGTTTTTTTCTGCTCCTGCTCTCAGAGGGAAAAATGCATTTCTTTTTCCTCCGTTTAGGAAAGGAAGGAGTACACGACCAAGTCGAACGAGGAGCGATGTTATGTGTATCACAAGGGTTGTAATTCTACAGCTGTGTATATATTGCCACTTGGAGAAATGAAATTCAATGCCTCATGTCTGCGTACCACTATAGACTCTAGTATAACATATATAGAACCATATTTTGTGAATTTTAGGATGGGTATAGTCCGTCAGTCACAATCATTAGAGAATAGATTGTTGGTTGAGAAGGGGAAAAAAGCTTGTATTTTTGTGCAAATAGCAATGATAAATTTTCAACAGATTTATCTCCTTTCGTAGTTTTTACACTTAACTCTAATGAACAATGCGTAGAAGCGATGGAATTTGTATGCATATGTATAAATATTTTTTGTGTACCCAGTATTTGAGATCCGTTTGTCTTGATGGTCAAGCATCCGTAAACAATAATAATTGTGGCTGTATGGGCTTATACTTTCCAATAATTTGCCGTCTATTATCATTGCTGTTTGTTTTGAAAAGAATCCGTTGGAATGTTAATGTAATTTGTAGCAGCGGTTCATCCTACGTGATATATTACTAAAGGAAAAAATGTTGTTGGATGTTGTGCTTTAATACGTTGTTTACGTACTAAAATCCTATCTCTCATGGTATGGTGTATACCGATACCGCATAGGAATATATAGCTAGCAATAAAGTATCGTATAGAGAGTACAGAGCACCGTTACTGACAAGAAAAAGACAGGAGATCTGTGAGGCTGGACGGCTTACTAACAAAAGTAACCTCAATCTGATTACAACGTGTTGGATTTCATGGAATGCTAGGGAAGGCGAGCAGGAAAGATGACAGGTTTGATTTAATGATTTTGACACTCAGTATAGAAAGGCTTGGTTTTGGGAGCAACAAAACTTTTGTAAATTCGACAGGAAAGTGATTTGTTGTATTTTTGACAAGATAAAAGTGGAGAGAAGAAGAGAGGATTGTGAAAGATTTAAGAGCTTCCAGTGTATTTTAATTTGTAAGGAGAAAGGAGAGCTGCCAAATGAATTAATGCTACTTCTTGTGAAAAAGACCTCGCCTCGCTCGCACAGACAGACTAAAACATACTGCACACTTACTACTTCGTATTGATGGAAAGGGGATTAAGTGGTAGAAGTAGCTCTTATGTAATATTTGCCATAGTAGCGCATACTTGAAGCAGCGATTGTGAGAGCCTGAGTCCAAACATAGAATGGGATTATTAAAGTTAATTTTGTGTATTAATATGAGAATGTGGTTGCATACCTATTGTAATATGCGTGAATCTGCATGTGAACTGAATAAAAGTTAAATGTAACCAGTGAATAAAGTAAGAGCTCCTACAAGTAGTCAAGTAGTAGTCGTAGTCATATTAGATGAAAATGGGGCCAGGTTTATTTTTAAGGGTATATATGCTTATTATATAATATGCTGTGTGTAAGTTTTTGTGCTCAACTCGGTTTGGATGTAGCCGTTACTTTTCGTAAAGTTAATGATCACATTTGTAGTTGCTTCAATGAATTTGAAGGGTTAAGCTATAGGTTGGGCTTTCATCCTAGTCTGGCATTGTAACGCATACACAATTATTAAACTACGTATATTATTCCAAATGATGGGGTGCCATGGAGTGAAAAGTGTGTTCCAATGTGGATCATATGTAGTATTATGACAAAGTTATAGAACAGATAGTATAAATGATGGGAGTGCATATTGGTCAAAGCGAAAGGAAGGATTGGGAAACGAGCTGGCATAACTTGAGCAACTACTCGTTGGAAGATGCTCGGTGAAGATATTATTATGATTATTATAGCTGAAGAGCTAAAAGGTATCATTTCTTGGATAAGTTAGTGTGAGTAGTAGTATAAGGTAAAGTAGGCTTTCTAAATATATGGACCGCACCTGCCATCCTGCCCTCTCAGGCTAACCTTACAGCTTATCTCTCCCCAAGTGGTTAAAATTTGAATGTGTGTATATATGGAAAGTATACACATACACACACATTGTTATTCTAAATAGAAGAAACCCTGTTCCACTAAAGTGGATGATATTACTTATAGTAGTACTGTTCTATAGAGGCAGAGTGCATGCAGATTTTGGAGTTAAAAAATGTTTTTGGGAACAAGAGGAGAATGAGCGAGGGATAGAAGTGAAGAGATATCCACAAGGGGAAAAGAGTGGCTTTGAGAGGTTGCTGCTACTGCTGTTGGAGTCGTCATAACTCGTAACTCTTGTAATGGAAGAATAGATTTTTCATCCAAAATCCATAAAAGTGATAAATGGAGAGTACGACACGAGTTACATCTCATTGTATTTTATACCTGGCTAGGGGAGTAGCAATTGTATTTATAGTGTGGTGAAAGAAGCAAGGATACTTTCCCCCATTTTATTTTATCGCCATTTTTACACTCGAACGAACGCCATACATTTATATTCAGATTTCAAAACTGTGAGGCAAAGAGTTGCAGCAATGGTTTTCCTCGGATATTTTTATACTGCACATGGGTTCACAGTATTCTTCTTCTTTTTCTTCTTCACCACACACAACCATATACATATATACATACTTTTACCACACATTACATGCTTGTTCCAGGTTCTTAGGTATTTTTCTCTTTTGAATGTGACTACTGCATCTGATGGTTAGTAGGTTTTCACCTAAGTTATGTTTCCGTCGGAGTCGGCAGTAGTACATTTACTATTTACCAATTTTACGATGTCGACTCGGGTAAATGTGTATGTACGTATGCAGGTGTGCATATGTTTAAAATCGGATATTTTGCATTTCGCGTGATCGGAAGAGTATTAGTTTGTAAAGGAAGAGATGCGTGCATAAATGAAAGTCTGAGACCCAACCGTCAGAATGACAACAGTGGCGAAGGTTTAGAAGATTGAGACTTGAGAGAATTGGAATTTATATGTATTTTTAGAAATACTGTTACTATATGCTAGCTCTACGTGGACGAGACATAACATCACACTTTTTAGTACATGAGGGGAAGACACATACACATGAGATTGTTGTAGGTGGAGCGAGACGAAATCTCAGATTGTCTTTCGGCTCTATTTTGAATGGTGACTGCCTTGAAATGACAATAGGCTTGAAGAGGCGGTTCCCACTGGGGGTACGAGATCCACACTTTCACTGTTGAAAAATCGAGGATGAAATGGGCTTTTCTCTTGCCTTCTGTCGATCTCCAGTGTTCCCAATCCAGTGAAATCAAAAGATCTTTTTTTATTTTTCAACCTAAAAAAGTAACGAAATAAACTGAAGAGTGGTTGCTTACTTTTTTGTGACAAGTTCGCCAGAAGAGAGTGTGTTTAGTGTGTACTCACAAGAGTTGGCCAGACTAGCGGTACACTCTTCAAAGGTTCTTCTAATATAATCTTTAATTTTTATAGTAGAGAGCTTTGTTGACGGCTAGCTAGTTATTTGAAAACCTGGTGGTCGGACTTGTGATCTGAGTGAGGTTAGGGGATTGATGTTAGGACGTTAGGAGCCATCATTCTAACTGGGGGAACCAATTCAAGTAACTAAAGAAGTACATATTATATATGAGCAGATTTTTTTAATAGGAGTATGCGGGGCAGTTAAAAACATGTGGAATTCATGTATGCCTTATCGGTATGTTGAGATTATTGGAGCGATCATCCCTGACCGGTTGTTCCTGCCATGCACTGTACATAACTTCTCTCTCCTTCCATAAATATCTATCTAAAAGAGACTTGTAAATGTTTTGCTTGTTGGATATGTAGCAGTATTTCTAAAAAAATATTTTCCTCCTCCTTTTCTGGTGCCGCTGTCGGATGGCTTGGTTGCGTTGGAAAAGCGAAGATATTAAGGGGTATGTTTGATCGAGTGAGCCTGAAGAAATTGAAGGAGAAAGAATTTTTCTGTGTACGACTACGCACTATTTTGCTTACTTATTCCTCCTTCCTTCTTTCTCTTCCTTCCCCACATTTCTTCTTGTACTTCAACTCTCTCTCTCTCTCGCGCTTCTATTCGAATTGATTCACTATGGCTCTTTTAAGTTGGATGTTATTACCCGGCAAGGGCTGAAACTAGTAAAGTACGATAGACGAAGTATTATTTTTCGGGAGAGAGAGAGAGAGAGAGGAAGACAAGGCAGAGGAGGGAAGAAACGACACACGAGTCATATGAGAATTTTTTCCAACGATAAAAAATTGATTGTTTGAGCAATCTGAACCACATTCCATCTCTTGACATTTTTCCCGATAAATCATAGGATAAAAAGACTTTTCCCTTGTTTCACTTATCCCCTCAATATGGCATTGTATCAAGCCTCGTCGTTTTGCCATTTGTATGAATGTCATAATCATAATGTATGACATTGCAGCAACCTGTTCATCCCGGTGGGGTTACACAATCCATAGTTATGATTTCATTCTGAGTACCTAACAATAAAATGAACGTACCGTCTGCTACACTCACACATTCTTGAGCATGAGATCGTTGTTGATTTGACTGTTTTAGAAGTTCTTCATCTCCTGCTTGCTTAGGTTACAGATGGATGGATGTGCACGTTGCATTTGTATGAGATGTATTCCAAAAACTGATTTCGTGTTTTATATTTCATATTTTTCATCTTCTTGACATATGCAACGACGAGCAATTTTATGCTTGATACTGTTTCACTTATGTCTTATTAGACTCTGGTATTTGAGAATGAATGTTCCTGCCTCATTATTCTCTTTCATTGAAAGTATGTAGGTATGTTTATGCATAAATTGAACGTAGGTAATAGTTGGGAATGTGGTAACTATTAGTTGGTACGATGAAGTTTAGTTAGTGTAAGATCGGATTTTCTGCCGAAAATTTTCCTATTAATCGTGATTTTTATGGAGTGTGTGCCCCATTCTTCTTTAATGTGTGTAGGTGACGCGACAGATTAAGATACCGTATATGTTGAATTTAGGAACGAGGGCGTCCTGTAAATCTTTTCACACGCAATGAAACTCTAGACATACGATTGTATCCTCAGTGATGGGTAATATGATTGCTTGAGAAATTTTATGCACACCAAGTGTAATTCACATCCTTAAATGTAAAATCCAAATTCATGTTTTTCATAGTAAGTAAGGGATGGGATGAGAAGGATTTGTGTTAAGAAGGAGAGAAAAGAATGTTTAGAGGTTATAATCGTGAGATTTGATTTGTAATAATGGTCCTATTATAACGTTCTGGATTCCTAAAAAAGTGCTACATGCAAACAGTACAAGTTGGGAAAGGAACGAAAGGCGTGAAGGCTAAATGGTAAAAGAATATGGCATTTATGGAGAATATACGTCGAGGAACACACGACTAGTATTTAGATGATATATACGGTCTGTGAAAGTTGCTCTCTGCATGTCAGTGAATATATAGATAGAGAATGTAAATCCGGAATAAAAACCATAATTACGTATGCACAAGCATGCATTGAAATGCGAAAAGGTGTCGTTAGAGTAATACATTTGGAGTTGTAAAGTATGTTAAAACGTCCATATGTCGAGGAAGAGTGGAAGTGAGGTTGGGCTTTTAAAATTGATCAGGAGGTTGGTTGAATTATGCTTGTGAAGATAGTATACGATATGTTTTAATTTTATTTTCAGATGAGGGTTTTCTCCGTATGTCACGAGGCGGAGAAGCTTTTGGTCGACGACCACCGCCACCACCGTTAATTCTGAATCCATCCCATTTGTCGACGCATCCACCAAGACATTTCCAAACACCCTCGCCTCACCTCAAAGATAAGGCCAATGCTCCATCATCCCCAAGTTCATCGAGGCCGGATCCCAATTTAAGCGGCGATAAAACTTTAAATATACTTAATAACAATCAATTAAATCGAACGGTAGTGACTTCTGGAAGTGGAAATGGAGTTCTTCCAAGCGGTCACGGTTCGTCGGTGGAAGAAGATCATGATCGGGAGGGTGGATTGGGTGTCGGAGGACCTTTGACGGCAAGTAACCCAGGTGGTCAGCTGGGGAGTGGCGGGAAGCCTTTAGAGAAAGATGTGAACGCCGTATTCTCAAAGGTATCTCCAGGAGGAACGAATAATGGAGCTGGTGATTCGGGGACTGATTCAGATGCGCACCCTTTGCTTGGAATTACTCCAGCTGCTCCAGGAGAGGCATTCGACTTCAATCCTATTCTTTCGAACCCTGCTGTCACACGTATTTTAGCAGGAAGTTCCGGGAGAATGCCCCAATGGGAACCCACGATGTCTGATTTTCATGGTAATGGTCTAATGAATATGTTTCTTCCTACACCCGCCATTCATGTTATTATAGAGTAAAACTTGAATACGATACGTGGAAAAGTGATGGCATGGGAAAGAATAATGCAGTGTGAGGATATGGAGAAACAGTAAGAGCTTCAAGTAGAGACTTGCGTGTGTGGCGAGAGAAGGAAAAAAAGTATGAAAATACTCGAGTTTTTACACACAAGAGATTTCCTCGACTCGCTCTCCATATTTAGATGAGTCGAAGTCACTAAGGGAGCTGGAACGGAGTGTATGCGGGCGAAATGAGTTTTTCAGGATTTATTGGTAGGAGACTTTGTCTGTATATGTATAAACCTATATTTATTCTTCTTGCTTTGGTTAAAATGCATTTTTAGGCCTGCAGTTTGATATAACCATTGGAAAAACTCCATGGTTACTTCTATACATACCTAATTACATTCAGTACAGTGTATGCATTATTTTTATTCAAGCGACAGAACGAATTTTTATTGAAGAGGCATTTCATAATGTGTATCATCAGGAAACCCTTACCCCATCGTTACATTCCCCTTGTTTTTTAATTCCTACTTGAAAAGTACTGAAGGGGATCATTTTTTTTTCGTATTCGCATGGTGCTTCCTACTCTTCCTGGTATCCCTCCTCACCATGGCATGTGTACAACAGAGAGTTCACACGGACCGGAAGTTAACTATGCTGCAGATACAACTCACAATCGGGCCTATGGCGGCAGCAGTAATTCATTCAATCCAACAACTACACAGCAACAGGGTAGTTCTTCCAATGGAGGAACAGTTGGCAATTCCATGGCAGCGGCTGCTCCTGGAACCTCTGGAAATGGACAAGTAGTACAACGACATAATCCTAAAAATCCCGTTTTTGTTCCATCACCCGTGAGCTCAAAAGGCTCGTCGACCATGTACAATATGGATCAGATGACAAATAATATAGCCATTCCCAAACATACGTTGCCAAACCCGAGTAATCTGGCTACGTCCCGGACTACAATCGCTGAGGACAATGGTGATTTCTATGGCGAGGCTGGGCATGGTGCGGTTGAAGATAGAGACAACCATCATGATCGTTTAAGTCCGAATTCGGGGAGTAGTGGTTCTTCGAACCATTTGGACGAAAGCCGAGGGGATGGAGCCAATCCCTATGTTTATGACGAGGACGAGTCAGGAGTCAATGAAGACTCTGGTAGGAATTATTTGGGTTCTTCCAACCCTGGTGATGCTCAAGGGAAGAGGGGAATCTGGAAAGGAGAGAGTGGTCCAAATGGTCAAGATAATGCCGACTCCCGCCTCGAGAATGGTAAGGAATGTTTTTTGGGTTCTTTTCTTTTTCCAGCTATCCCTCACTCGTCTTCACATTAATATGGATGGACACGCAGTGAGTAACAGGAAGGGACGCGACAAATAGACGTATTGTAAAATGTTAATGACGCATGTTTAATACAAGAAATTTTGAGCGGCTTACTTGCTGTAGTCGCTCAACATACCAAATAATATATGTACTATTAGAGCATCAAACTTTACATTTGATTATGTACCCCTTATATTACTGTACTAATTCTCAGAACGTGTTGACATGCATTGCACTGGGGAATTCGTGGCTCTGTACTCTCAATAATGGATTGTACAAGAATAGGGGAACATTTATGGTAGATTTTATGTGTCGCAACTTACCACACCGTAGTTTACATTGCACCATGCAGTCGGAATTAGTAACCGGTGGTCTTTGATAGCTATATAGTTGCTAGTACATGGTGATGCTCGAATGAATAGTATACATGCAAGTACATTATAAATAGTGATAGGCTCCGGAAAGGTTTTATTATACTAGTGCTCTTGTAGGTACAATAGACGGTGAACTTGCTGTGTGATATATCTCACTAAAACAAGCAGAGTTGTTCCAGGTCATCGGAATGAGAGTAATAGATATACAATGGTATATGTCGTTTAAGGTCGTAACACTAAACTGCAGGTGTGGGTGTGCATTTTTGGAATTACTATGAGTATGACTATTAGTGTTACTTGGAGTGAAGCTAAAATAAATGATAGAACGATACGAGAGTTTGAGTTGAGGGAATAAAAGACTTTTTCCGGAGAATTTACGGGGAGAACTGTGAGACAAATTTGTGAATATCCTATTAATGGAGAAGTTGTGAGCATTTTTATAAAATGACGTGCTGTTATGTAAATTCCTCCAAATGAATGCATGCATAGGACTGGGAGTAAGTAATATTATAAACTATATGTTTATTTCAGGAGGACTCAAATACATAGTTTGTGACGCTCTATGTGGTGCATGGAAACATCAGTGCAAATTGATGGGCATCCTCTTTTCTATTACAAGTGTCCTCTGCCTTTTATTTGCCTTCGCCGTCTTGTACTCCTTACAATTCCAACTGCGAGGTAAGAATGTTTGACTCTGAACATGTTAAATGGGTTTCTAGTATTGAATTACGTAATTGTAAAACCCTTCAATGTTTTTTTTTGCGAACTTATCAATGTTATAATGGGGCTAAATCTAAGGAAACCTGGCTCTATGTTAACTGAGTCAGTGAGAATTTGCTGCCGATCTAGAGCACTTGCTTACTTACATAAAGTCAAAGAAGTTCGTAAACAAAGTTTATTGGTGGTGTTTACACGAAAACTATACTATATGTGTTTCAAAATTATGTAATTACTATGACTATGGCTGAAATTGTGCCACGTACAATATACCCTATGAGTTGGGGAAGATAGACAATATATGAGTACGTACAATTCGGTGAGTTTACGGGCCTGGAAAGGAATTGGGATGAAGAAAGTCAAGATGAAAATGAAAATAGGCGAGTCTAATCAAAGGTCTTCAATTTTTTTGACAGATTTTGCTCCGTTCTCGGTAATCCTATTGTTCTTGTTCGCAACCTCCGCATCTCGAGCTTTTATCCTTCTGTCAGAATCATTTTGTTCGCCCGTGTCGAGACCCACATGGCTTCCCATAGTCTCAACACTCCCACCCGTTTTCTTTACCATCTCCATACTCGTGGCGCTCCGTCTAGCCCGATTCCCATTTCCTTTCATTAAATCGTACACGATTTCATGTTATTCCATACTCGTAATCTCCTTGGTAGCTCTCCTACCTCCATTAGGTCTCTCACTAGGAGCGTATTTTCATCCACCCAGCCATGCGATTCTGTCCCAAGTCGCTTGGATCACCTCTCATGTAGTGGTAGCCCTTGTGTCATTAGCATACCTTTTTAAATTTCGCCCATTTTATAATCGGCTGTCAAATGAGCGAGGGACTGCCAGCATGAGCAATGGTGCTCCTACATCCTGTATTGCGGGCCTCAATGGTTCCTCGAATGGTAATTTTGGGATCTCGCCTGATAGTAACCATTTGAGTACAGCGCTGAAGAAACGAAGCTTCATCGTCAACTGGGGCTGTCTTCAAGCTCGAGCCATGTTTGGAGTTGCTCTCTTCGTTCTTAGTCTATCTACCATGATAATTATCTCCGTTGCAATGGTATGTTTATTTTGATACTGTTCTATTTCTTCTTCTCTCACTTTCTATACTCCGCCATGTTAACTACATACATGTGGATATTTTTTCTTAAGCTATGCGTACACATACTTGCAGATGGACTTCAGGTCTAGATGGATTCATGTTGTCTCTCATTTGCATTCTCTGTTCTATTTTACATACATGGCGATGACACGAAACAACAGAGTCAGATTCGCAGAATTATGTTTTGTTTGTTTGTTTATGATGAACTTCATCAAACAAATTGTACACGCAATGCAAAGTTTCCGCTGTGTACAGCCCTTTTTAATGACATAATTATTATGGTTTCGTTGTAATAGAGCATGTACGGTAATGAGCGGATAGCTTATTACAGTAACCGTACTTATGTAAAAGTGCTAAATTCGTAGAGATATGAAAACCTTTTTTAGTAATGAGCTTTTTGAAGGTTTTGAAATTTTTTAAAAGGGGGGACTTGAATCGTCCCTAGACCTGATGTAGTTCATGTGAACCTTCCCGGTTCCCCTGGTAATGTGTAACATGTATGAGTTAATATGGTTGCAAATAATTTTCCAGGAGGCTTCTTTCTTCTCGAATTACTATATAATGTTACATGTTTAGTGCCACTAACATGATGTTTAATGTACGTTCATCCATCAACAGAGTCGTGGAGAATGTGAATCTTCGTCCACATGGACAGGCTGGGTCCTCAGTTTGTGTGCTAGGATGCTAGAATTTGCCATAGTCATTTTACTTCTTCTCGTTACTATATCTTCCGCTGACGTCCGATTTTTGAGGTAAATCCTACTCATTCAACTGATAATTCTTTTTTTCCATGTGAAAGCGCTTTTCTTCCTCTCCTAATATGCTGTATACATATGATATGAGAACATTGAAGAGTAAAGCTGGATCAGCAATACTCCTCTCTATCTCTCTTTGTGTTTTTGATGATTGAGTCTTGGGGAGCAGTTTATGTAGTATTATAAAAGCTTCAAATTCAATAGCATGGCTGAATGTGCGTACATGTACATACAGATATATTGGATTTTTGCAAGGGGATTTCATGGAGAGATACAGAGGAGGATGATAGGTAGAATTAGCCGCACGATAATACAAGTGAGCACTATTGAATGGGTTTTATGTTCTTCTGCAGTAGGCTCACTCGCGTCCCAATCAATAAAAGTAACGTTGGGCTGATCAACGCGGATATCTTCCCCACGATGGTGTCCTCGAATACAGCAGTTCAAAGGTGCATCCCAATGTACAGGTGAGTGTATCATAAGGAAGTTGAGAAGGGGAGATGAGGAAGGGAGGAAAAAGAAAGTAGGAAGTAAGGAGGGAAAGGAGCATTCAACAGAGTGAAAATAGAGTTAAAGTAATTGAATTTTCTGATGCGGAATCGTAGTAAGTATTCATTTGTTGTGGTTCTCTCATTCAAACTCCTCTAGTTCGAATACCCGAGCGGATGTGATGATGTTGGGTCCGACAGAGAGTCGATCTTCTCTACGGGGAAAAACGTTTGGGGAACGTGCACTACCGGGTAAGTGGCGAATAGTCTCGATTTTAGTTTTTGAAAGTTGTTGCTTTTGCCTTGGAATGCGTTTGTTTACGTTTGTCCTTTTGAGCATATGAGAGATATGGAGCACGATCCTCATGGAGAGCAGGGGTAGTAGTAAATCTAGTGTGTACCTTAGGTGCGTTGAGATTTATCGCACCAATGTATGACTTCCCTGTTTTTGTAATCCCGAGTGAATTCAATCTCTCTTTCGTTCTCGCTCTCGCTCTGTGTCTGTAACGTTTGGAAATGTTTTTCTCGCTTTATTAACAGGAATAGGATGATTGAAAGGTGCATTTTTAATGTTCAGGTGAGAGATTAGGAGAGTACCGGTCTAGTGTTGGCCGCGGTTTACCACTAAGGCTAGGAAACGGACCATCTCAATCGCTTCCCGGAACTCCATTGGATGGATTTCCTCAAGGGTTAAGACTCCCCGAACCCGCTCCAGCAAGTCTTCTAGTAACCAAAGTAGTTTTTGGAACGCCTGCTGTTTCCCGAGAGGTGAATTTAAATCACCAGCATGAAAATCCGCTATTATGCACGGGCGAACCTGACTCATCTAAGGAGGATCGTGAGACCAACAATATTTATGCAAGTCTTGAAAGTGTAAAGATAGCATCAATGGTTAATGCGGGTTCGTCAACGGGTTCTAACCACAGTGGCTCCGACCGAGTTCTCTTATCCGCGCCGAGAGACTACATTTACTCCATTTCTAGAGATTTAACAAAGACTATTGATTCAATTTACGATACTTCCAGACCTCGAAGTAATAATCTTGCTCATACTATAGGTTAGATTTTTTTTTCTTATTTTGGTTGGATTTCCTATTTTCGCTTAACTTTTTTATCTGGTTTTACATCGTGCATGTTAACAGTTTTCTCTTAACTTAGTTTAATGTTTCAGAATCATTTTATCTTGATTGGATCTTGAAAGCAAAATAATTCAATTTTCACGAAAGGGTTTTAAATATTCAAACACCCTGTTAAGTCGTTTCAGTAACATGTACACTGCCTTGGAAGTTCGAAGTAACTTTTCAATTTGTTTTGATGCTTTCGAGGTTCAAAGTTGTGTAATGCTCTTGTTCTTATTTAATGCAAACTACATTTTTTCTAAATTTGAATCTCAGCTCGAAGAAATTGTTCCTTAAGGTTGTAGTCACAAAAGTGGATGCAATTAACAGGATATATTTATGAGGAACATTATGTATGAATGAAAATTGTGCTTGAATACGTGGTAAGAATTTTTGGTCTCTTTTCTTGATTTTATAGAAGCTTTATGCCCACCATTGGCTCATACTATAGAGCAGATAGGGTCAATACCAAATTTAAGTGGAAGTCATAATAATCGGAGCGGACAGCTGAACTTTCATACTCATAGTTTTCATCATCAAAATAACGGGGGCTGTGGTAATATGACTGGGCTAACCCCAGCAAGGACTGATTTAGCACGGACGATAGATAGGATACGCTATGCTGCATCCTCTATCCCCTCAAATGCTTTAACAACTCCCACTAATAATAGTCACCCTGGCCGAAACTTCGTGTTGCAACTCGGAACTCCCGGCACAACACATTTACCCGGAATGGGTAACCCACCTCCTTACTGCTCCAGTGAATCCAGTCACGATGTTACACCTGATTCAGGCATCGTGTCTGATATCCATTCAAAATCAGGTCGAATGGATGTTCCTGAAGTTGTCTATGCAAGGTAAATCCTTTTATTGGTCCATAGAACACTTAAACTTCATGCTATGGCTTTAAAGAAATTCAGACTCATTAGCATTTACTTGACGACGTCATCTCCCACAAATGAGTTTTCAGTTGACAATGCGATTGTTTTTACATCCCTTTATTTGTTGGATCCTTAGTTTCTATTTTTTTTTTTGCCATGTGAGTATTTGTGTATTCGTTTTATTTGTCACATACAGAGAGTATAGGCGGAATTCCGTAGAAGATGTACGACGGTTACCACTTGTTCCTGTATCAAAGCAGCATCGTACAAACACTCCAGGCTCAACACCATTATACGATAGGACACCTACATCCCCGACAAACCCATCGTCCGCATCGTCACCAACTATGCATGCTGGAAATTCACCACAATTCATTCCCACTCCTTCACCAAATAATTCAATAGTGGGTCGTGTTGAGCATCTACTGAATCAAACAGAACATATTCTGTCAAGAACTGAGTCGTTGGACAGTAACTCGAACTCGGCAGGATTGCAGAGACTTTTATCACATAAAGAGCAACTCGAGCATGTCGAAAGACTTTTAGCCCAGGCTGAGTATGCTATTTGGTTAGAGAAAAGAAATTGTGCGCAGCAAGTTAGTCAGTTGAGTCCCGCCGAGTCTCCGTGTTCATATGTGTACAGTCCAGGGCCGACGGGAAATGCCATTTTACCCTCATCTGCTGCTACACAGAATGTGAATGCCGCCTCGCCATTCCCGCAACATAATAGTGCCAATAGTGCCAATCCTGTTCAATCCTTGTGTAAAGAAAACTGTACTAGTAAATCTTCTTCGATGGTTGTGAAAACTCATTGCAATAGTAATTCAACGAATAACTCTACTAGTTCTTCATCAACCAGCAACAACTTAAGTACGAGTAACAATCACAATGGGGGTGTCAATAGTAGCCACTACGCTAGGAAAATCTCTAAAAATCTTGAAGAAGAGAGTGTGGTGTAGCACTATACTGTATATAGTAACTTCCCTCGTGATTATCACACAGTAAAAAGTTCGTCTACGTATTGCTATCCTATCAGCTTATCTTCTGCATTGAAACCTGGTTTTTTCTTTCTTCCTCAGTCGAATTCACGTCAATACTTCAGCCCTACGCACTCCTATATATAAATACCTACATATACGTCTTCATGCAGGACAGACAGCAGAAGATGAGTTTCCTTTCCCTCTGTCTCTTTTCGGCCAGAGCTTTTGAGTTATTTTTTCAGACGAGTGCTTTATGAAGTAGCAGAACTACTCTGAAGGGGTGAATCCCTTTATGGAAAAGTATCGTATGTGTGTTAGGGTGTGCTCACATAGAACCATTTCCGTCCGTAAACCTAAGTTTTTTTACGGTACGGAAGAAACCACTCACATAGAACACGTTTGTTACCATTGAAAGGGATAAGCATTACGCGATAGGTTCCTTCCGTTTTACGGAAGAAAAATTTTACGGACGGATTCTATGTGAGCACACCCTTATATGATACTTTTTATGCTGCCTGACATACGATATACGTGCATCCCATAATGTTGCAGCTCTGTTTAAGAAAGTTTGGGTAAAAACTTTTCTTCCTATTGATGAAACAACTGACATCTTTTCATCGAGTTTTTATATATGTTTCCTATGTTGTATCATTTATTTTTTTTATTTAAACTTTTGATACAAAAGAAATGACAGCACTTATAATGGCATTTCTCGAGATTTTCTGCAAGTCGCAGATGTTTGTCTACTCCCTTTATTTCACACGGGGATTTCTTAATTAGAAAATCGTTGACGTTCTAATAATTACCTCATCTACATGATTTCTCTCGTTCTGTATTCATACATAAATAATGATGCTACGCTAGGCACTATCTACTAAGGATTGCATTTGCAAATTATATGCTGTAAACAGTGGTTGAGATTCTTTCTTCCAATTCCGCTGCAAACTATTCTAGCACACAGACAAAAACCAAGTATTTTCTATCGCGCGGACACCACACTGATCCGTCAGAGACCACATATACACTACTTAATATGTATATACCTTGACTACCATCTGTACCTACACCTTCTAATTATTTATTTATGAAGTATACGCGACAGTTCATGAGATTTTTTGTTACTTTTGCTACTCAACTCAAGAATAATAATCATTGTAGTATTTGATGACATTTAGACCAGCGTAATATGCAAGGGGAGCGCAACACAAAGAGATTTACAGTGCACATAACACATAACGGAGCACAATCGTTGTTAAAAGTATTTCCACCGTTATGAATGGTACGAATAGTATTACTACTTACAAAATGCTTCTTGCTGAAGTGCGTAACGTCTGCTCATATTACTTTAAAAGGGAGATGCAGACATTACTTACACAAAAAAACCTTTGAATTATTTTTTCGCTATGCAGATATTGCTATTTAAGTTGTATTATGTTGGATTTCCAATTATTTTAAGACGGCATGATGAAGATTGATCTAACGAGAAATGATTCGTTTTGTTGAATGTGATGACTATATTTACCGAATACAATGATTTTTTAAACTGGAGATCGTTATAGTTAGTATTTATTATTGTTAAACGCCAAATACTCATTATATAATTTAAATAACCCACGAGTAGGAAGTATTTATGTAATATTATTAATAATAGTCTTCTGTTGAGCTATATGTGTACATTAATACGTAAGCAAAATACAAAATGCATGCGCCTCAAGAATCCTGTTTTACCGTTTACCCAAAATGACCTACCTATAATTTAACAAGAGTTAAAATTACCATTAATTATTACTGTTACTGTTGTCATAATTTCTACAGAGTCCAAAAAAAGTAAAGTAACATCAATGAAGTTTAAGTTTAGCCCTGATGATGACCACAGCCTGTGGCCGAAAGCTCGGCAAAATAAACTAATCTCAAATAACCACGTATTCCAATTAATTCACCAATATGGCTGAATCTAATAACATCAATGAACTTAATAACTGAGACTTAATAACTGGACATTATTGGAGAATAATTAATCAACTAATTAATACATATTATACACACACGACTCTCAGGAAAGTAAGAATTTGTACTTACAATCTGGGTTTGGGAAGATAACAATACACACAACACAACAACCAAATAGTAACTTGATCAATTTAAATCCCAAATTTTTTATCCTTTTTTAGAAGACATGAATTCTTCATGAATGCTTCAAGCTGTTTTTTTACAGTATTCACATCATCAGTTGTCATTGTTACGTTGACAAAATATATGGGTGTATTTTAAGTTGTTATGTTGTGCTTGGTTTAATCATGTTTTTTATATACATATATTATATACAATGCTTTTTATTTATGGTCATACAAAGGCTCACGTTGAAGATCGAAGATAATGCCTTTAGTGTTAGAGCATTTTGTAATGCTTGAGTTGGTATATATTTATCAAGCCAACAAACTTGGCACTATGCGACTTACTTCCTGTGGGCTTTTATGCTGATGATGAATTATCAAAATGTTAAATAGTTTTTACTCAGTTTACTTTTAATTACATGTTGTTGTGTTTTTTTTGTACTCTCAACTGCTACTGCTACCAACCACTTACGACTACTCGAAACAGTTGTACAAACATGTTGTACTCTCTTTTCCCCACTTGTTGTTATATTTGCCAATACAAACGTTTTACACAATTTATAGCTCATGTTGTATGGAGGAGAGAGGACACTTGGGAAATATATCTTCAATGAACCACATAACCATTATATGTATTATATACTATTTGTGTGTGCATAAGTAATACGTAAATAATTATTTTAATAGAATTTCAATTGAGATTGGTGTGCAATATTTACTCAAATTGGGCCAGTAATATAGAGCCCAGTGTGTCAGTCCATACGTAAAGGAAAACCATATTCATATTATGTAGTTCACTCATTATTGTAACTTCACTATTTGTAGGCGTAACTGCGGTGTGATAGAGGAGATTGCACCTCTGAGATTCTTACTATTTTGTTCCATATTCGCTGTAACAACATATTCACTCGAAAAATTTATATATATAAATATATATATCTATATTCGTAAATATAGCTGTATATTCTCTATTATGATAGGTATAAATTACATCAATTGCGTGAGAAATCAAGTACTTAGTAATCGCTACTTTATGCTCCCCGCAATATCACTTTACTGTGAGGCAGATCGGCTTCTTCCGTTTCCTCATGTTACCGTATAGTATAGCGTCGATGAAATTTCTACCTAATTCGTTCTCTAACCAAAGGGGTTTTGTGGGCTCACATATGCATCTGCAAGGACATCGCAACAGTTTCCTCTTACCTCGTGCTATTAAATTGCGAATCTCTTTTCACCTCATGTGTAATTCACACTTAACTGCATTTGTCTCCTTTCGTAAAAATGGGCTTACGTAGTAGAAATAAGGCTGTTTTGCCTTATTATCCCGCTCTCAGGTTTTTTGTTTTTTGACATTGCTGTTCTGATATAGTTGTTTTGTATGTTTCCTTTCGAATTTTGAACTGCGTTTAACTTAGTAGAGGTGCTATAAATGATTTGCTAATTCTGCATGAACAGTTTTCATTATTCGTAATTTCGTAACATTATAAATCATTATGTTCAGTTAGCAATGTACCATTTCAACAAGAAAAAAGGAGTGATTTCTAGGATCTTTGTACAGAGCAGAAATTAGGGGGTTAGTATTTTGCAGAACTTTATTTTCAAGTATGGTTTGTTGTAAAAATGTTGTACTAGCTCCCTTGAAATCCGGACGTGTAGTTGTATTTCGTAACCACTATTATTGGTAATAACCTAGATAAATTGGAAGTTGAACTTAGAGGTCTTTATAATGCTGCATTTAATTTGGCAAGCTAAGTACTTGAACAATTTAATACTCAAGTGGATTTTTGGGAAACTCACTCCAATTACGTTCGCATTACGTACTTACGCATAGTTCAAAGGGTGTCAACAAGTTCGATGACTCGGGAAGATGCGTTAGTGCAACAACCCCAGTATTATTAATGTTAATTCATTTAATTTCATTATATTGTTAGTGTTTATGTAGTAATTTTTTGGTGGCAAGTTTGAGCTACGTCATTTTACTATCATGGATTTTTACATGTGTAAACAAGCACTACGTCGTGTAAAAACACTTGATTTTTTTTTACCGCTGTCACGTTTCTCGCTCTGTGAATTTTATTGCGTATTCTTGCGAGCGGTCCTTTTTTACGCGATGAGTTAGAGGAATTGTTGGTGACGAAGGAAATCACCCCGAGTTCTCAATGCATGCGTTGTATGAATGAGATCAACCTTTTCGGTCTTGCAGATTCACTTACACCTCTTTAGTGCTAGGCAAGTTTGGGCTTCCTCTGGCTCTGACTGTCATAACAAATCATACCGGAGTCACGATATCAGGAGAAAACTCCCATAGCAAATGGTGGTGGAAAATTTAGAAATGTCATGAAACTTGCATCTGATTTTGCACGATTTCAAGTTGAGTTTTTCAACTCTTTTTTCTATCCTAACAGACACACACACTCACACATATACACACCCCTCCCAAGGTAGATATATTTGTGTAACCTCATCACATGGGTGGAGATATTTTACTGATTGCACTTTATGTTGACTCTTTGCAACGTCTGCAACTTATAAAATACTTATTTTTCACTTTACATCCGCACCTTATAGTTATCTCCAGCCCAGGTTATATAGTAGCATACATATTTGGGACTCCGGTCTGGTAATGGCAACGACTCATATATAATTTAAAAATGTTGCTGAAGAAGTAGGCGAAATATTGGCATGTCAATGCCAACAATAGTAAGTCAATCTTTTTGGATTTTCTTGTTTTCAAAATTAGGCTCTGATGGAAAGGGATGATAGTCACGAATGTTTTTGCATTGTGTACACAAGTCTTGGGAACGCCGAAGAGCGTCTGTCTACCTTATCTGTAGGGAAATACATGATTTGATGCATTGTACCACCACTGCTCTGATATGGTTATGTTTTTAAATTGGTTGAGGTTGAGCCGACTTGAGAGCAATTCCGTATCTGTCATCCTCTCCTTCCACATAAGTAATGCATAGCGTAGCTCAATTGGCTCGTTTACTCAGTCGTATGCTCCACACAAATTGTGAATAAGCATTGGAACCAGGACAAGTATCCATCCTATACCAGGAGCATCAAACCAACCCCAGGGTTTACGGTTTAACAACTCCAAAACTCAACGGATACTGCAGAGGATCACAACCAAAATCCATTGTCCCTCCTTCGAAAACCTTCATAGGATTTTTCTTAATAATAATTTTATTATTATTGGTTTCTTCTTTTTAAAAAATTAATGAAAACAAATGATTTATAACATTTATTTTGATCCTCTCTTGAAAATATACTCTGCACTCATACGAAATCATGTGTAATTCTATAAAAGTGGCTGAGTTTTTATTTGAAATGTTCTTTTATAAATTTGAGTTGGATCCAAGAGTATGACTAGGTTGCGTTTTGTCCAATGTAAGTCGTATATGTTCATACTATTTTGCTACACCAGCATAGCACCCGCAGCTGAAGGGGATGGTTGGGAAGTTAGAGTTAGTCGGTAGAAAAAGTTTTTTTTTATCTGTGAAGTTATTGTGATATCTAGAGACCCTCGGAGCGGTGGAGGAATGATGGATAGGAAGAAATTGCTCAGAAGTTTGGTAGATGTGCGAAATACTCATTTTTTCCCCGACTAAACTTGAGCAATACTCGGTACAGTGTAGTAATTACGGTTGTCAGTACGGCTGTGGCTGTTCGAAACGGTATTAATAAGAAAAAATGAGAAGCTTAACGTACCATATAGTTGAGGGTTTTGTTCATGCCATCTTCTCGAAAGCGTTCTAAAAGAATTTTGTGTATACTATAGAGATTCTCTACTTAGCGCCACTCAATGTAGGTCCTATAGTATGCAACTGTCAACAAAAAAATTCTACATGAGTTTTTTTCTACCATACACCGTCAGTTTGGAAGTTTAGACTCATTAAGCCACGAGTTTTAGCTCCTCACCTCGAAACTAAGGTACATAGCCTGGTACAATTTTTCTGGGACATGAGAGATGCTATGGGAAGTGTATGTAATACGTTTAAGTATGACATGGGTGAAGAACTTATAGCTCTTTCACTATCCACTCACATCTCAATGTTGTTTTGCTGCCAGTAGCATTTGTCCGTAACGTATTTAACATTTAATGTCTCATCATTGTGACAAAGGAGCAGCACAAAGTCTTTTTTCAGCATTGAATTATCGGTGAGAGAGGGTTCTTACTATTATTATGATTATAGCAGGCGAAATTGTCCTATCTCCCGACCATCACCATAAGCATTGTTAGTTGTTCAAGTACAATAATTATTAAAAGCTAAACAATTGAATGGACCTATTATTTCTCCAACCCCCTTTTTTAAACAATCCTGTTATATATGACAATTAGGACAAAGTATGTCTCTGTGGAATATAAACTTACCTGCTTTTTTATGCATGGAATTTTAATGTTACAACACACATCATAAATGACTGCTTTACAATTATTGTTACCACAAATGACCCTTTTGGTATACTTATGGTAACTATTTTTAAGTACTTGAGAATTTTTCCTACCTTGTCAAACACACATAGTGGACATTCATTTTTTCCAGTTATAATTTTAGCATTTAAATCCTCCCTTGAAAGATTTTTAGTACATGATAATTATTTACTTGGGTAATTTTAAAGGTTGCATCTTTTCGTTTTAAAACTTGACTGATATCTTAACAATACAGTTTTTATACAATTACAATAATGCTAATAATAATAATATTATAACAAATGGTAAAATCCACCTCGGCGTTTTGTATATTCTACTATTATATAATTATATGTAAATTAATACATGTAGAATTCTAATAGGAAGTGAGACAGTTCCAATTAAAATGACTCAAAACTTTTCCATAATTATTATTATTGTACCATTGGACCTATATAGAAGATTAGATGAAAGGATATACGTAACATAGCCAAGATATACCAAGAAAAATGTTTCAATGTGAAGACACGTCTTTTCTATAGGGTTAAAATTTATTCAGGAAGTTAATTGGTATAGGGAAAATAATGGTAACTCAGTCAGGATTATTGTACAAGGTGTTTATTACCTACGAGTAGAAAACAGCTTTAAAAAAACGACTACTTTACTCATCACTATTTATAGAGGAAGTTGTAGGATTTTTCCTATAGGATCGATCGGGTCACGAACTTGAACTCATGCCATGCTTTCTCTCTCTCTCTCTCTCTCTCTCTCTCTCTCTCTCTCTCTCCATGTACTGTCTAATTGTCATAATTGATTTGACAGGAGACTAAAAGCTTCTTTTTCCTAAAAGAGTTATTCTACTATTAGCAAATACTTATAAACTATATAGAGTTGATTAAATCCTGGAAAATTTCCATCCTCATTGTGTGTGGATTTTATCTGATGCCTGTGACCTGACAATTTGTTGAAGAGTGTGTAATAGTAAATTTTTGTTTAAAAAAATACTTGAATTATTACTATGTGACCTTTTTTAGTTGATTTTGACTCTATATGTGAAAAGAAATTGAACTTTTTATGTATGTAGTGGATTTTGTGTAAAAAATATTGTCACTTCCCTACTGATTTAAAGCGACGTTGAGGCTCCTACAAACTTTTTTCCCAATAGTATAGTAACTTATATGTGTAGCTATATTTCATTGCCCCACCAAATAGAATTTGTTAGAACGTGCTTTCCTTTACAAATTGATTGTTTTCCTTTTCCAATTTCCTATATCTGCGTGACTGACTCTAAACTATTGTGTATGTGTATAGGATATTCATTGAAAAAAAAATCATTCAAATCCTCTTCAAAGTTAATCTTACTATCTCTTTCTCCTATATTCCTGTATACATATATTATATTCAATGAGTATGAATATTATTATTATTCGTAATAAATGGCAGAGAAGTACTCAGAAAAAATATTTTAATGTGTTTTTATAACACATCATCAGAGGGAAAAACCTATAAACTTTAATAGATGATGTGTTATAATAATAATTAATAAAGCGTGGGCGTCAAGTGTGTGTGTGTATGTGTGTATGCTGATGACATTTCGCGGTGGTTCTATGTGCAACAGCTAAAAACGAGAAACTAGACTAAATAAAATGAAAGCATATTTGTGAAGTTTATATAATAATAATAATTGGTGGAAATCTTTTCCGTGGTTGTTTCTCATGAAAATAAGAATTTTATTATTGTCATGAATTTTATAAAAATAATAATTATTATTTTTATTTAATAATATAATTGTCGCGTGCTACAATTTTTATCGTTAATTATTGTTTTATTTTTAATTTCATACATGTGTAATTATGTACATAGTAAGTCTATAGAAATACGTACATAAGATGTATAATATATATATATATCTATATATATAAATATGTAACAGTATTGTAAATGAATTAATTATTTCTAGAAATCGTATGTATTTGTTGTAATAAGTTTTTTTTGTACACGTTTATTTTCAGAGATTTTACCCTCCTAATATGAGATTTGTACAAATATTTAATATAAATATTAATTTAAGCAATGGATATAATACATACGGACATACAGGCATTAAAATATTGCAAAAAAAACGTATGTCAATAAATAGATTTTCGAGAGTAAAAAAACAAAAATGATACCATTTCCTTCAACCTTTGCATTGATTTCCATTCTGTTTACTTACCCCCCTTTTATATATTGCATTTTCAACTATGCATACTGTAGGATGAAGAAAAAAATCGGTCTACAAACAAGATAAAGTTACGAGAGAAATTTCATTTGTCTGTAGTAAAAATCAAATTTTGCTGGGTTCATAGTATTGCCTGTGTGTGTATATTGTATAGAAGTATAAAAAAAGTACCTAGGAAATTCCCATCAAACGTTCATGTCTCCACTTACTTTCTCATAAAGTCACACAATCTATGTGTGTAGTTGACAGGACTATTCCTTAGGGATAGGTTGACATAGTTCTGGAACAATTGTTCTTTTATGTCCTTACGTACATATGTACACAATAAAGTATACCTACTTACTATGGAGTTGTCACTTTGTCAGAGAGTGATAAGAAAAAATATTCTAATTCTCCGCATCCCATCAAATAGTATCCTTGAGAGGGCAAATGTGGACGGAAAAATCTATTACAGCGCTAAAGGAATTGTATGTAGATATAGGAGAAAGAATGAGGCTAAAACCAAAGGGTACTATCGCATTCCGTCAGAATTCCCATTAGCTCCGTAGTCTAAGTAAGAAAAGCTAAAGTTGGAAATGGAAGCCACGGAACCAGGGATTTCATACTAAAAGAGATGTAATACGGTTGAATATCTGTACAGACTCAATTCAAGTACATATGTTTTTGTACACAGATAAACATTTTGGAAAATTTTCAAGTAAACTATATGTTATAATGTTAGTGAGGAAGTTTTGTGTGTGTGTGTGCTTTTAGTAAAAACATTGACCAAACATCATTTTATGGAGTGAAAGGGGGAGGGGGTGAAGGGAAGAGGAGAAAGAAGTGCAAAGTTAAAAGTTTGAGGTTCTGTCCATTCACTAATGATATTACGAGGTGGTTTCCGGGTTGCATAAATTCCTCTAGGGACTGCCGCGAGGAAGTTTTTACGTCAATGAAAAATAAATGCAGTGCTCTTCTTCCTGCATGCTGTGTTTTGGTGAAATTGGACTTTTTCAGGGTCCATGAGCTTATCCGTGACGGGGATGGTATAGTGGGGAATTGAAGGTGATGGAGAAGGAGAAGTCTTGTCATATATGTAACTTGTAGTTGGATTCAAAATGTGTAAGTCATTATTTATTTACTATAAATTCCCTTTTTTTCTTCACTCCCTTCTTTATCTTCTCCCTCCTTTGAGTCCTTTTCACGGCATGAATTGGAGTTCTCGTCGCAGAAGAAGCCGCCAGCACATGGACAGAGAATGGTGTAGGAATCCACCGTCGACAGTTTTTCTCCGTTTGGGTAACTTAGTGTGAAATTTCTCGGACTGTTTTCAGGAATGCAGGAATCTCCTAACTGACCCATGGGAAGACAAGCTGGAATGCTGTAGCGCATCATTCCTTAAATATTTTAAGATACAAATTACTTTTTCCTCCTTTTGACTTTCTTTTAAATTACATTCACACACACACACGTTCACATACACATACTCAAACTCACAAAATGCACATATTTACCTATTCCTCCAATAATATTACTATGTCTTTCACAAACAAGTGCAACAATATTAACCTAATTTATTTTACCCTCTGTTATTTACTCATATGCTCCCTTACATATGTACAGATATACAATATATGACCATGTAATTCCCATCCACTATTTCACGGATTTTATACTTTTATACTTTATGTATAGTATTGTGTATAAAAATGGCTCATTTCATATAATATCCATGACAAGGGAATTTGTGAGCTGTAGGTTATTTGAGAGGCTTGCTTCATAACCCTTGTGCCACAATTTGTGATTGTATTGCGTGGAGGAGAGATAAGGGAACTGGGTAACTGGAATGTTTCAAAGTCTTATCTCTTCACTCCACATTGAGTTTCTGTTTGGAGCGGGCGAGGATTTATCATATTACAATTAAGATTTCATATTTTGATTAAATTAAACAATGCAAATTTCCAAGGGACATGGTCCTAATACTGCACTTTTACCGCCTTAACATAATTATTAATTAAATCGTGGATAGTAAAAATCCTCCTGATTTTACCTCCCGCATACTCTCCATATTTATTAAATATATATTCTCCCCCCTTTATCTTACAGCTTGCTCATCAAATATTCTGCCTATATATTCTGTCTATTTTGTACAGATATTTGTGTCACATAATATTTTGCACTATACTTTAGAACTGTCTACTACTACTAGATTGTAATCCAAGGGAAATATACATACAGCCTATTATCCCTACTAATGCTCTCCATAATTTTCAAGAGAATTATTATTATCAAGGAGAGAAGCTTATATGAGAAGGAAGCCTATGTAGTTACATTGATAATGCAGTTGATGAGTTGGTGGATCTGTACTATTATGGTTTATACATGTAGGATAGTATAGGGCTTGCATGCATGCATCGTGTCTTAGATAATAATTGAGTTTTAATGGAATGACGGCAACTCATTTAATGCAAAGTTAAATAGAAACTCAAGAGACGTTGACAAATTCAGAGTAGTGGAAAAACTTTCATTTCCAGTATCTTTCGTAATGATGTTGGGAATGGACGTGGGAGAAGTGGGGAAGGAGAGGAAAAGAACTTTAGTTATTTGCCTCACGATTAGTATTTTCATACATAATTTCCCTTTTCCATGTGAGATTTCACGTATAAAGTTGAAGGAGCGTAAATGGATAGGAAAGTCTATTTAGGGTTTTTTGCAATGATCCACGCCACACACACAAGACATTATCTAACAAAATACCATCACCATGGCTTATGATTTGAAAAGTTTCTATTCCCATGCTCTAATAGATGCTTTTCTCCCACTCTCTTTCCCTTCTTCTTGTTCTTCTCTCTTCTTGCTCTGCTCCGCTCTCGTAAATAGGCAAGATACTTTAGATGGAACTTGCCATTTGATTTGATGATTAGTCGACAGTCAGATTAATAGCCATGTCCCTCTCCTCCTTCCTTCCTTCCTCGGACAAAATGTAAATAGTCGTAGTAGAAAATATAATTAATTTCCAACGTTAAACAACTCGTCTATCCCTCACTTTTCAAAATTGCTCCTCTTCCTCTCCATGTTAAATTCTGTGTGTGTGTGTATGTTTAGAGTGGAAGGGACGAACCCTCTACATCATTCTTCTCTGTCAACGTCCATGAATTTTTAACTTTACTTTGGAAAATACTTTAGCCATGAATTTCTCATGCACTATTTACTATTTAACAACTTATGACTTTTTTCCAGAGGCTGGAGCCTAAGAACTTAAACTCCTCTTCGCGGAATTCTTATCAGGGTAAATAGTTGCTAATGCTTGGCTAACTTGATGCTATTACCTTTCTATAGCTACACATATATTTCATCAGCTGTGGATGTGCTTTAGGTTTAGGGTGAGAATTTACATATTTCTACATCCTTGTATGTACATACATTACAAATGAGGAATTTTTGCTCAACTTTTAACGCTTTAGGGTAATGGAAATTAGTGTGGGAAAAAAGGGTAGGAAGAAAAGGTCAAGTTTAATTTAAGTTGGAGGTTAAAATGCATTGTGACGTGTGTCAAAGAGAGAGAGAGAGAGAATGTTGAGTATCGTGGCTTTTAAGTAGTGTAGAAATTAGGTTTAGTTAATGGTGCACTTACCGACGGTACAACAATGTGAGAGGGAGCAGTCATCCCTGGTTAAGCACATTGTGTTGAGAGGCTCAATGGAATTGTTTTGCTCGGCTGATGTTGCTTCCAAGGATGACAAATAAGAGGCGGACGGGTTCCTTGACTTTGGCAAACTCCAGGCTCCGGGTAGGACCAAGAGGATGGCAACAGTTGCACGTAATAATTCAAGCAAGTTATTCATAATGCCAGAGACTTTTTACTTGTTCAATAATAACGGATAGCGGAGAAGGCGCAGGGATGTCAGGGAAATTGAGTTTATTTTGTTATCACACCGTCACTCTCGTATAATTCTCTATTTATGAAATGTGCCTCTGACAGATTTTATGATACTCTTTGTACTAGGAGCGTGTCGTACTTGGAAATCCAAAGGTAGTCAGTTGTAGCACGGAACGTATGGGTAGAGAAGGCGAAGACCGTGGATGTATGTATATATAAACTTGTTCTCGTTCCTCTGGAGAAAAACTTTTGAGAAAAGTAAGGTATCCGAAAGGATGAGGGCGTATGTATAGAGTTCACCTTTTTCAAAAAGCTCTCTCTCTCTCTCTCTTTCTGTATTTTCGACACAATGAGAAAGAGTGAAAAAAAGTTGTTGGAGTTTTAAGAGAAGAAGGCTTCTATCTGGTGTGTCAGGAGCGGTGATGTGATATCCGAGCGAAAAGTTTTTCCCAAATAGTACTCCAGTCCTTGCATCTCTTATGATTTTATAGTGTGAGAAAAGATGAGTACGAGATTATCAAAGTTTTTACTCTGTCGGTGACTGACTAATAAGAATGTGTCTACCTCAAGTCACAACTATTTCATGCGCGATTTATGCAAGAAAAGTGAAGGTGAGTGTAATAAGAATACTCTGCTAAGTCCATACACATACACATGCACACCTCATGGAATTACATTATCATCATTCGTATGGAAGGCAAATTATCCACCAAAAGACCCCCAACGACCAAGAACTTCAACTCTAATAAGCTCCCTATATTTCCCATTGAAATTTTTCAATGCTCAAACTCCAATGAAGGTTTCAGTCTCAAAACGAACTAACTTTTAACAAATTATTTTTTTTACAAGGAGGAAGCATTATCCATGGTTTTACCATTGAGGTCATGTATATGTAAATATAAAGTTATTGAAATCCATTTTATAAAATCTCCTATTTTCCAGAATTAACCACAAAATGATTTTTAATTGTCCAACTATACCGCATTTTAGGTTTGATAAATTATTTAAATCCATCCCGTACTATCTATACGCTGTTTAGTAATATAATATAAGCATTGGATAATTCATAGCACACTACTTTGCATTTTTCCTATTCAAAACAACGGTATTTTACAATACGTATTTTTCCGGGGGGCTTCTTACAAATCTCCTTGTTTTAATTAGTTCTTAAGAAAAATTCAATAAAAAGTCAAAATATTACAAAATTGAATCAATTTTAATATCTTTTTAACAGTAAGAATGGCAAATTTTTATTTTTCAATTTCATTACCATATGTGCTTATATATTCGTCGGAAATTTGCCTCCAAAGCTTTAGTCCGTTTTGATCCTTGAACCTTGAAATTACTACAAGTTACTGGAAAACCTTTGGCTTGTAGAAAATTCTAATACTAATTGAAACCCAAAAAAGTTTTTATACCTCAATCAATACCGTGCATCCTGACTTTTGACGTTCATTACCTCAAAAATCCTAAAAGGAAAACTACAAATAGTTGAGCAGCCCCCAAAAAAACTGCCATATTCTATTTTTAAAAATGCCTATTACATTTCTTAATTCTGAATTCTAGGAAAGGAAAGGGCTCTAAAGCATTTTATGTACTTCAAGTAAACTCTATACACATATTGACGACGGTCATTTTAAAAAGGTCGGCTCATACGTTTTTTTGAAGTTTATATTTTTCTTATTATCTACCCTAATCTTGACTCCTTTAAAAAAATCTCCATACACTTTGTTGTTGTGGTGAGGGAGTATAGGAAGTGAAGTTGTTTTTTTATCACCATAAGTTACCATCAGCCAGTGACGAGCATTTGTTTTCCTCTATAATAATAAGTTTGTCTAAAATCATACACTCCACACTTCATAGTACATCTACATTTGAAGACATAAAAGTTGAGCCGATTAAGGTGTATGGGAGTATATAGTAGCAGTAGATACTAGTACCATCATCATCCACGCAAACATCCCATCTTCATAATAACAATAATAATAATAATAATACTACTAGCAAAGTAATAATAGTACAAGGGAAATCTATGGGTATTTCCAAGCAAACACATAAGGGATAACATAAATTCCAACCACACACAAGCACAAGTATTGTCCACACAGTGACAAGCTTGTGGAAGGTTATACGATGATAAAATACACATTATATAGAAAAACAAGAGTTGAACAGGACTTTTTCATCATAGTTTACCCTCCTCTCACTCTAACCAAAAGAGTCATTTGCATTTGTTTTGTTATTATCATTTCCTCCTTGTTTTCCTTCTCCAAAACACAACACGAGGAGAACTTGTTTCAAGCTTCTCTTTTTTCCCTACAAATACATACTACTTCGCATTTGAGAGAGAGAGAGAGGAAATAATGTGAGAAAAGTTACTCATAGATTATTATCAGGATTTAAAATGAAATTTAAACAAAAAATAATTCCATGGAACTTGCACACCTTTTTAAACATTGTCGTATACAGGAATACATACATAGAAGTGTAGGAGTGAAATGATGCAATCAGCGACGTAACTTTGGGAATTTATGCACGTAAACAGATAGGGAATCACGTCATAGGAGAGCATATCTTGGGATACAATATTAATAACATGCATGGTGATTCCGCAATTTCATGCTCAACTTCTAAAATTGGCCTTTACTTTTTTGACTATGGGCTGAGACTGAGAAGTATTGAAGAAAAGTGTGGAAGATGTTCCATAAGTTGAATTCACGAGAGTTAAAATAACTCATTTATCATTGGCGCATCTATTACGTTTGGCTGCACAATCACTCTGCACCTTTTCCACTCTTCTCCGCAGTTTCTTCTCTATAAGCTTGAGTAAATTCCTATATGCAAAAGGATGCATGGAATCCTTCCCCGAAAAGATTCTTGGGAAACTTATCTCTTTTAGTCTCTGAGTGAGACTTTGCTTTGAGGAAACAAAAGAAAAACAGATTTGCAAAAGGGGCCTACAAACTTTTGCACATTTGCCTATTGTAATAATCAGATAGAGAAAATAAGGCAAGACAAAACCATTGTGTGTATCTTAATTGAAGCAAAAGAGCGAGAGAGGAAGGGGAATCCTTAATAATGTATCTTCAAGTTAAACTTTGGGGGGTTTTAAAAAACAATTTATTATTATCATCATCGCTGACTTAGCCTTGAGCACATGGAAATCATTTTGAACTGCATTGACGCAACTGACTTCCAATTGAACAATTTACTTTAAGTCGTGGAATACATGACGTGACTAACCATCCATTATATCTACTACATGAATTCAAATCTCTTATATACTATTTACAAAACACCCACATAGTATTTTAACGCAAAATCCCTATGTTTCTGCTATGCCGCTGCTCATGAGTGAGTATATAGTAATGTTTTAAATCCACCTTCATTATTATTAAATTTACTTCTGCAGATGTCCGTTCATGGGGAAATAATAATCATATATTTCAAAGGAAAAACTATAGAGAGTCCAACAGAACAGACTGTCCCGGATCTAATAAAACTGCTTATGACGGTCGGAAATTAAAAGGGTTATCTCAATGTGGGAGCAATGCCGAGTTACAAATTGAGGTGTCAAATATATATGTACCATGCAAATTCGGAAATCATTTCAAGGCTCGGATAACTTACCCTTGTGGTCATAAAATACGACGAGAAAATTGGATGCTAAAATGTATGTATACATATTTTTATTTAAAATCATCGATGCATCGTTGAAGGTGTCAAGTCACGTAGGGGCGCAGCTACGTTCATGCATGCTTATAGAAATGCAATCACAAAAACAATATTTTTTCATTCAGACAATTTGTCGTCAAAAATTCTCCATAGAGAAAATATTCGGCAAAAATTCTATACCTAGAAAATTTGTTGTCAAAAATTCTCCATCCGGAATGCTTTTCGTCCAAAAACTCTCCATTCATAAAAGGTTTCGAAAAAAATAATTCTCCATTCAAATAATGAAACGTTTTACGGAAACAGGAATATTCATAAAATGCACATTAATGTTAAAATAAGAGCATGCGAATGGTTGTTCTCTAAATACCTCTTATCCATAACGAGAAATTTTTTAAACCAAAATATTTCGAAATCCACCCGATATTAGCTTAGATGTTGGAAAACATCAAAACCCCTCGCTAGATATAATGACAGCATTTTGAAATCCTATAAGTTCATCGATATCGATATATTTTTTGGCTTCGTTATAATTTCTGATTATTATTAATGCCAAGGTTCATATTTTTCCTGATTGGAATTTTTTCGAAAAAACAATTCAAATCTACAGATGAATATGGTTTGGACAAATAATTCTATGAATCACTTTGTAAACAAAATATTATTTGAATGTAAAAAGTTGGACAAAACATTTTCTGTATGGAGAACTTCTGGACGAATCATTTTCTAGATGAAAGTTTATCGGGGTGAAAAATATTCGCACAAATAATTCTACAAATGAAATAATTTTAGAATTTTTTTTTAAATGATAAAATTTTAGCAAACAATTCCGTGTATGATGAATTTTAAGAGGAAAAAATTTTCTGGATGCAAATTATTGGTATGAAAACGTTCTCTGCATGAAAAACATTCGTACAAATAATTCCCCAAAGTTCTGGATGAAAACCATTTGGATGAAAAATTCACAGGATGAAAACTTTCTGGACGAATATTTTCCTTCAAAAAATACTGTACCAAAACGTTTCTGGACAAGTTATCATAAGCCTATTTTTCTGCAAAATATTTCTTATGGTTCCATTATCTACTGTACTTCCTTAAATTGACACTTCGTGGTTTTTTCACTTCGTCAAACCGAAAAGTTATTATTCAAACACTTCTACTGTCATTAAAATAGTGTAAATTCCAATGAAATACCCCAACCACCATAAAATACTACAAGTCTTCTTAAATAACATTCTGAAATGACCAACCTCCCCACGAAACGAAACCAATACAAAAGGGAACTTCGGCACTTAAAATTATAAAACCTATATTATATTATTTTGAAACATCCCGCCCACAATTCTGCCCAAAACTTTCCACCCCAATTTATTCTCCAAATGAAGATATAATTTAAAGATCAAATGTAATTTTTTATTTAAGAATAAAAAAATTGTCAATGCAACTGTTTTATAATCAAATTACAATGATTTAATGTGTAATAACGTCATTACGTAAAGCGTACGTAATTTCAAATTTAAAAAATGTAATACAATAGTAAGCCCCCGCCCTAGTAAAGTACAATTTTTACGCAATTTCCTCCCTACCCTTTTTTTTTATTCCTTGAATCCAATAAAAAAAAGTTAAAATGCATACAATTTTTCGAGAGAAAAAAACCTTCCAACATCCTTATGCCTTCCTGATAGCCTCTACTTATACAATACTACTCCTCAGAGACAAGCTCTATGACGTTAAGACACGATGGTTCCAGCCTAAAAATCCAGAATCCCACGAAGGAAATCTCTATAAACTAGAAAAATCTTATGAATACAAAATTATTATTACTGACGACATCTCAAGGTTTTCTATAGAGTACTATAAAAAATGTATGATAAAATAACCTCCAGGTGATTTCAAAGACTCAAGCTAATTTCCCAATGTGCACGAAAACCATATTTTTATTCTTTCCTAAAAACTTACCAAAAATCTTCCCATTTTGATTTATTGAGGAAAAATACCAAAAATAGGCTAACATATCATAATATCCTGTTCTACCAGACTCTCTGGTTCACAATGTTCACATTTATGTACATATCGTTAGTTAGTAGCAAAAGGCAAAAGAACCTTTCCTCTTTCCCCCATCAAATTGTTTAGTAATCATATAAAGTTTACTCAAGTTTTTTTGGGGGGGAGGGAGAGGGAGAAGGAGGAGGTAAACTTTCTTATCAAGAATCTTTGCACAAGTTGGTCACATTTTTTTTCGGCCGCAGATCTTATTAGTGGTGGGTAAACCATCGGTTTTAATTAATCCAACTGGGCAAAAAAATGTAAGTGATGAGAGAGGAGAAAAGTTTTCGGAGAACTGTCAGATTCAGCAGAATTGACAGCCTCACACTCTATATCTACCCCACTCTATACATCCTATTTCTTCCCTACACTCTTCTCCCCATACCCTCACCATAATAATCACACACGTGCAAAAAAACTATGAGTGTGTCAATATTAGTCATGAGGAGGTAGAGCAAAAATCTCGAGCTCCTACATATACGGATCTTGCTGCATATCTATACCATGCATATACATATACGTACATACAAACGCCCCGCACATATGCAATTAACCACGTAGGAAAATTCATAGTAGCTAAGTACAAGGAGAGTATGTATGAGTAATAGGAATGAATTGAGAGCACAATAACATCCGTAGATACTTATATTATTCTCCCAACGGAAATAACCTCCTCTATTAATGCTGGACAAAAGCCGTATAGAGGACTATAACTAATCTGCATTAGAAGGGAAACATTGATTGGCGTTATAATTGAAGGAAGAGATGATCAAATAGAATGGAGCGTGGTTTGTTTGCTCCTCTTATTTCCTGGACTTTTGTTAAGTACAACCAAGTAGTGGGTCGTAGAAAAGGCTTGTTTATTTCACAGCCACGATTCTATAAAGTTAATTACTCTCTTGTGGCTGTCGTGGTAAAAGGAACAGAAGCCACACTTTATACGATAGCAGCCATCCCATCCCACACTGCATTATACCTACACTTTCCTCTCTCTCTCTACCATCTGTAAGAATGGCAAGTCTGAGAAGTAGCAAAAACTATCAAACGGATGGATTCATGGGTAAAGCTTTCCTTCTTATATGCAGTTCAAATAGTTTCACCACACTCAAGAATACTTGTTCCACACGCAAGAGAAAAGAGAATCTTAGCTACAGTCTGAGTCTCCTGCTACACCGATAGAATTTCACTTTTACACTTTCACCACTCTCCAAGTTGGAGTCTCCCGTGCTCATATTATCTTTTGAGGTGGCCCTCTTTAAATTGGCCCGGGTCTAATGTTCAGACCTGTTCTACTTTCATAATGACAATAAAAGGTCCATCTGAACTATACAGTATTTACGGATATTGTTGCAACATCCTCCTCCCTCAATATCATACATAGAATAGTATCCTTTTTCTCTCCTCTTGAAATTGTCTTAGTTAGAGAGAGAAAGAGGAGACAGAGCTCGTTTAAAATGTAAAGGGCAACTGTGGATAGGAACTTTGAGGCTGGAACTTAGGATTTTATCCTTCCTTTTCTAATTCAAATGGACAAGGGGGTTCTTTTACAAGGCACAATAATACATAAAAGTTCATGAATATAAATAATCATTAATTATTATTATGGGGAGAAAAGTTGCTTTGAAAGGCTCAGGAGTAGGGCTAAAGTATTTACTTGGAGCACTTTTCGAACCTTGACCAAAGTCTAAGCTTTTGTACTTATAAATCTAATTATCCTCCATTAAAATCTATTTATTTAAGACTATTTCACAAGACTTGATAGTATAGTGCTGGAAGCAATGCAACACAGAATATTGCTCCTTTATAGACTTCCACAAAAGGTAATTCTTTTAAAAGAGGAGAGCTTTTTCTAAATTAAAAGCTTTTATTTTTCCCATGTAAACTGGGACGGAAATGGAGATTTAATCTTGTATTTTTTTCCTTGAAATATTTTCCATTTCCCCCCCTTATATGTTTTGTTATATACAATTTGCGTGAGTTATATAATTTACCTAACTTTCTCACCACACAATCATCTCATATTTGTGGACGATATAGGGAAATCTATGGTACTTGCGCTCCTGTTTTATGCTTGTTACTGTAGGGATTATTATTCTGTGAAAACATGGATGATTAGGCTTTAAATTTGAATTGAGTGGGGACTAGTGGGGTGGAGGCATTCAAGTGAATCGTTATGAGAGTCTTTGAGAAGAACATTTTGCGAAAATTGGAGTTTTCCACGTCGGGACTGGTAAAACCTAAAGTGTGTCATGACATGGTGAGTAGTAAAGCCTTTTGGTTGGGATTTTACTGGACTTGTATAATATGTAACGTGGCTTGGATGCTTAATTATTGTTTATTCATGCTTTGATGCTGTATTTGCTAATGAGTACGAGTCAACATGGCATGAGAGTTGCTAAACATTTCTCTCACTCACTCAGTCTCTCTCTCTCTCTCTTTCTAGCTCCTCTCTTCCTTGCTATTTAAATACAGAAGCCGTGGTGTGATGGAACATGATAAGCCTTGAATATAAAGCAGTAGTATATGAAGTATAATTTCCATGATGTTCCCTAACTGATACAATTTCACCAGTAATTTCCAAACTATTAGATGGAAATTTTCCCGCTCACCGCTTCGTATACACAATACTCTCATTGGGCTTGTGCATAATAATATGATATAATTTATATGCAATATAATATGAGGCACTTGAGATGTATTGGCTTTTAGTTCGAGTATCCCAACAATAATTCACCATTCATTTGTTGACAGTCACACTTGATGCTGTTGCAATCCTTTATTTTTCCTCCTCATTATCATATTGCGTCCAATCCGTGGCTTTGTTCTCTTTCTAATTTTCCAGATGGGGATTTAGTCCGGGTATGGATTTTTATGTAGGAACAATCGGTGTGATTGAGTAGGTTTTAGTATTGTATTTAAGGAAAGGGGTAGGCTGTGTATAGACACGTGAGGACAATATTTTGCAACGTTCTCTCCCGCCTGTAGCCTCCGTTGGCATGGAAACTTGAGCAAAATAATGCAGTCCACACTAAACTCCGCTCCTCAAATAATCTCGTCAATAATAATTGATTAGTTTTGTAGGAAATTCTGTATAAACACACGCAACGGAGAGACGCACTCACACATACAATCTGGAAAAACATTGTTATTGTGTATTCCAGTTTGAAAGTAATTATTTTAATTAAGTGAGTGAGGAAATTTTGTGACAACGAAAAAAATCTCTCACGTCAATTCCATTAAGTATAAAAGGAAAAAGCTATTCCATATACATATACTGGAATGTAAGAATTACGTATGGAGTGGAGTCAGTGGAGGGTTGATGAAGGTTTGTTTGTGGATAGAATCCACAACAAACATACCATCATTGACAATGTGAGGTCAACCAGTAGCAATAATTTTTTTTTAACTTTACCCTTGCCTTGAAGCTGAAAATTGAAAATTCCTCACAAAATTCATTTTTATCAATGATTAAAATTTAAAATTTCAAAAGCTGGAGCATTTCAAATACATTAATTTTCTAAAGTTTCCTCCCTCAAATCGTTGTACGAGGAGGAGTTGTGTGGGACTAGAACTCTGTGGGTCAAACTTGTGTCATGTCAAATCAGGAGTTGTCGGAAAGTCTTTTACATGAAAGGATCAAGTCAGAGCAGCATCGGTTGAATTACGAGAGACTTCGGAGTCTGTATGTTAAGTAAGTTGAAGGCTTCAAGACGGTGACATCCTATTAAAATTAATTAAAACCTATTTAATACATAACGGTTTATTATACTCACATATATAATGATATATTTACATATATACATACCACTCAGTGTTTCCTCATCCCTCCTGCTGCGGCAAAATTACGGGACTTGTTTTTTGGGGTGGGTGGGAATAAAATTACTGAAAGCATGCCAATATTGTTTGTTTATATTTTAAGTTTTTCGATCAATATTCCATGTTATGGCTTTCGTATATAATATATACTTACTTGAAGTTGTTGTTCCACATTTTCATATTTGACGTTTTGCGAATATTCTCCTGTATTATTTTATATATTTGATGTTGGAGAATCCTTCCAAGCTCTTTAGCCCTCCAGTGGTGTTTAATGTTCATGAGGAAAGTTTTTCTTGGTAACACATTTCAATGGGTTATATTTTTAGTTTTCAGCTCTCCTTGTATGAATATGCCTATATAACTTCATGTTCATTTAATAAACTTGAAATTTTTCGGCTTGTTTGGAATCACGATTAGAAAAGAGAGAGAGAGAGTTTTTCCTCGAATTCTCCGCTCAAAGAAGATAAAAGGTATTTTGTTGGGAATCTTTGCTTGTTAAAATTTTCAGCCTTGATATCCAATGACGAGAGACCTATTGATTTGGAAACTGGACCAGCAGAGAAAAAGAATCAATAAATTATGTACAGACGAGTATTACTCATGTAGATATATTTCAGTAGGCATCGACTTCCTTTCACTTCCATACATCTTCCATACATACTTAGTGGGTCGGAAAATACGAGGATTTTAAAATATTCATGGGAAACTTTAGCCACCAATAGATATTTTTAGGACTTTTATATTGAACTTGTATTTTTATAGGAGAATATTTATTTTACTTGTTTTCTGCAAAAAAGTTTAATCATTCTTATTTTGCCTGCAGGTTGCAGAATGACTTGAGCAACCATAATATACCTTTACAGGAAGAAAGGCCCAAGGGTTTTGATGTAGATATGTTCCTTCATGAGGATGATGAAGCTCCAGTTCAAAGACAGATGGAAAAATTCCCGGTGAAGTCCCAGGATCCTGGAAGTACCAAATTACATAGAGACATTCCTCCTCCTGAATCTCCAACTCCAAACTATGTTAACATGACAACATCCAACGATTACCTACGAGCTCCAAAATCTTTGACCTGCCTTGTAAATTTCTTCCCTATCAATATATATATTGATTATGTACATATATATAATTATATACATGCACTCATTGCCAGATATGCTTTAGTTAGCATTGTGTAATAATGTTTGCAAACATTTAGAGTGGCCGTATTTTGGCAATCATAATAATTAACAAATATAAACTAATTCAATTTAGCTTAATTATTAGAAAGTGTCTCATATTCATAAAAGCTTTTCTCCCATCTAAATCTTATATAGAGTAAAATTGTTGTGAAAATTTGACTATGTAGATGGATGACAGGATAGAGGACGTAATCCCTGGCATGACAACCATTCCCCATAATGAAATGCTAAGGCAGTGCAGCCGTTGGAAAGAGTTATATGTAAATCTTCTGGAAGAATTCCAACACTACAAAGTCACTACGGATGCACTCATCTTAAACAACGAGGAGGTCGTTAGGGGAAAGGTCTTAAAGCAATTTTCTCCTTGGATGTAGATATTATATATCCCTGTCGTAAAATCCAACCAATTATTTACATGAGCATGTCTACACTTGATGTGACCCTAAGAAAATCATGTGTGCAATATATTTATACAAGTGTACTTACGCAAAACCTCCGTCTTTTTTATTATCTGGAACGTGAAGGTCCATGAAGCAACCCAAGAGCTTGACAAGATCAGGGCGGAGCAGGAAATCAGAATAGAGAGACTTACGTCCAAGGTGGATAGTGTGATACGGGATAAAATGATTCTACAAACAGAAATTCAGGTTCCTATTTTATTTCTCCCTTACTCTCCTTGTTTGTATGTACACTATATATGCTCTAACTAAATATCACTTGATTACCTTTTCTCGGCTCAGTTTGTTTGCAAATTATGATGAATGAGCGTGTCACTGTTTTCGGACGTTTTACTCCCATGCATTATGTATACATATGTATTTATGTGTATGAAAAAACACACAAAAGCAGGAGAGAGAAAGGGAGCGAGAGAGAGAGAGAGAGAGAAAATACATATCTTGTGGTGGAAACCAAAACAGGGAAATAATGTTGAGCAATGCGGCGTTATGAAAGATTAAGTGAGAATTCTCTACTCGTAGTAAATCCCAAGATAAGACGAATGAAAAATAGCTCGGTCATATTTTATTTATCTGAATACACATGTATACATATAAATCCAACCCAGCTGACCAAAGCCATGGAGTGGGAAAGGTTGGAAGTGATAGTTATACAAAAAACATTATAATTTGATATGACAGGCGATACGTGAGCAATTGGCAGAGATGAGTGCAAAACTCCACCAGAAGACCCTTCTTTGTGAAACTCTTCAAAAGCAGATTGATGAGCATACACTGGGTTCTCCTCTTGAGGCAAGTTTAAATCTTAGATAAGACGGAACATTTTTCATTGTACCTATGACTAAACCATACATTATACTACCCGGTACTATTAACCAAACCAGTAGCTCTGGGTAAGTATAATTTCCAAAACATGTATAGCTATGTATTACAAGTAAGTACGTAGGGAAATATCTATTCAACCTCTGCTCACTCACCTGGACAAATCTGCCATTTATACAAGTCCCCATATTTCTATCTATATACTGTACTGCAAAAGAGATAGAATAATATGCGGGTCGGGTCATAGAAAAATTTCATCTTCGTCCTTCTTTTTAACCTCTATAATCTTTGTACTCATTCACTCACGCACTCACTCAGTTCCATTAGAATTCTTCATCTTTCTAACAACTGACGTGAATTTTTATCCTCAATTTAACAATGACTGACTCAAATAAAATTTTAAAGAGCCTCCATATACTAACCAACTATATAATCTCTATCTCTATACATTCCACGTACAGTACAATGTAAAATATTCCCATGAATTCACCTCGAGCAAAAATTCAAAGAGGGCTTTTCTTTAATTTAATGTCAAATGTCAATTAATATTGATGTGCTTTAGAAACATGATCCGCTTACAAAGGATCTTTCAATTTTGTAGTTGTTTAAAAAGAACATTTTAAAATCCGATATTATTTGTGAAGTAACATAAACATAATTTTTTACTCTCGTTTGAATCTTCAGATTGAATTTTCCAGTTACATATCTTTTTACAAGTATAATAATTTTCTTTACTCTCTGACATATTGTGTTACAATCCGTGGATTTTTATTGCGTAATTTACGTTTTGCAGAAACGCTGTGACATTCCAAGTCATGGTGAGATCCAGAACAACCTGCAGGCTGCGGAGACTCGGGTACAGTTTTTGCAGGAGGAGATTTCAGAGATAAATGAGAAGAATGTGAAGCTGCAGGATAGGATACTCAGCATAATCCAGCAAAGTACCAAAGAAATTTCAAACCTCCGTGAAGCTCTTTCAGGGACCGAGGAATTTGCTCAGAAAGAGCGGCAAGGTTTACAAAGTCAACGCGAAGGTAGATACAATAATTAGTACTTAAAAGTTACTTACCTTGATACAGAAGTGGAGTGAGACCAGGCCACCACTAAACTATACGGGCTGGTATAGATTCCATAGCTTTTGGTATTTTACTTTTAAGTCTCCATTAACCCTTTTCAGCCCATTTTCACGCACTGACAACGTCATCTCCTTCTAGCCTGTTTTAGTTTTGTAGTACAGCGGAACGGGGTTTGTGTGCTCAAAACCACATGAATGGCTAAAGTTGCTCCAGATATAATATAAAAACATACAATATATGAGCCCTATAAAATCCTATGGTGTGGATTACTCGAGAATTTGAGGAATATCCACGTAACTTTACTTACCAAAGAAACCAAAGAAATTGAATCTATTAACAAAGCTCCAATGTATGTTTCCTACCTCTGTGAGAGTACTTAAATCTTTGGAGATTAAAAATAAAAAATATTCTAGGATTTACATTTAGTAAGGAGTCTGCATAAATTGGTTTGTAGAAAATGTAGTTAACAATAATAAACCGAATGAAAATGCCATATTTGTAGAAGCCTTGCAGCACCTGCAAATTCAACAGGCATATATAGAAGATCTGGATAAATTCGTGAATGAGCGGGTGGAGGAGAATCAGGAGATTTCCAAGCAAGTCCAAAACTTTGCATCTCAAGTTGCCCAAGAAACGGAGCAAACGTTGAAGGTATGAAGTGTAAATATAACAATACGTATTGAGCGGGCGGTTCTATGGTTGCTATTGATGTTGAAAATTGAAATTGGCGGAAAGTGGGTCAAAATAATTACTGTATACTTAATTAATTAGATGTAGTAATGATATGATGGATTGTTGTGAAATAGTTATTAGAAGAAAGGTTGAAGTGTACGTTGGAGGAGAAGGCCAAGGTAGAGGAATCCCTTGTTCGGGCTGGTAAGGTTATCCGAGAATTGACAGAAGAGGCTCGACGTCAACGAGTAACAGCTTCACGATTCATTACCCACATCTACCAAGTGCTATCGATTCCTCCTGGAGATTCCCATAATGAGGTTTGTGAACTACGGACGTTACCTTACGTCGTCCTCTCTGATAATATTATCAGTTCTATTGACGAGGACTGTGACATGGCTCATACCTACGCCATCGACACGAAAATCCACATGAAAGAGCTGCTCAAACGAGTCATCTTTTGGAGTCGACAATTCGAACTACAGAAAAAACGGCTGAGGGAACGAGTGACACAGCTGGAACAGTTCCAAGCGGAGCAAAAAAAGAGTGTAATGGAAGAAATCGATCGCTATCGTAAGGTAAATTGAGTAAAAATGATAATTGAATTCCCTAGTAAAATTATATTTCAGTAAAGAGAAAGATAGCTATTGGAATGTATATATATGTAGGGAAGAAAAAAAATTTCTTGTTTTAGAAATGCTGCTTTTATCGAGATATACTGAGACAGTTACGTCGTCACATCGGCCCTAACGTTATCGATGAAAGTTTGCAAAAAATTTTACCTCCTAGAATTTATGAACAAGCGGGTAATTGGTTGAACAAGAACGCCTCTCCCGAGGAACAAGTTAAGAAATTACTTCATGGGTCTTCATCCGAACAACTAGCTGCTAAGCAGGATGATGAAGCCCTTCAGACTCAACTTCCCAAATCTACCTCTAACCTTTCTCAAGCACAAAATAAATTTGGACAGAACGTTCATCTCAATCCTCGTCCATTTATTAGCGCCAATTTACATACATACTTGAGGAAACATGAGAGGTTTGTCCATATTTTGGATAATGTGGAAAAATTTCTGGCTAAAAGTCACGAGCCCCCTGATGCTGTCGACGCTATGGAAGTGGAACTGGAATGAAACCTACAGGTCTTTTATTCTTCGGGAGTCTCCCCTCTCTATATAATCTTATTACAGCCAAATGTATTGCTCAAAATTCCTTAAAGTCTGGGCCACTCCAGCTTCTGCCAATTCCAGAGATACTGAAATTACAGGGTCATTTCTGTATTATAATTTTTTTCATTTCATACACAATGCCCTCAGGGGGTTGTAAGAAATTCTAATGTTGTGCAGCCAATTTAATTTTTAATTCATTGAATTAAATACATCATTTTTGTTTTCGTATTATTAATGTTTAAATTATTACTACTGATAACACGTAGCTTATTTGTTATTGCATTTGCAGAACAATAATTGCTGAAAGTTTTTTATTTGTGGGTAATTTATTCCATGTTTCAAAATCTAGCCATTGACTTCATTAAAGCGAATGCAGCTTAAATATAGGCTTTGATATGTAATAAGCACAGCTCAAGGCTAGTGCCAAACGTCGCTAGGTCGGTAGATTCTTTTCGCTGGCGACATTTCCGTTCGCGTAAAACTTCTAGTTTACATTTACGAGTAGACATTTCTAAATTACCACATTGTCGACATTTTTGTAAGGTAAATGTACACCTTTGGCAGACTCTACACAGTTTATTAGGTTCTGGGGTTCAGAAGCCGCCGGTCTCCTATCGCGTTTGAAGTGAAGGTATAGGAAGGAGATTTGCGGCATCTCTATACTGTAAACGGGGCTGGTTTAGTGTAGTAGTTTCTCACGCGGCGCAAGATGTCAGCATTGTAAACTTATAGCTATGAACAGTGTAGTTCAAAAATTTAGTATGATCTCCTGCGCCCTGCAGGACTCGGACTTTGTAGGCCTATGTAACTATGTACGTTAATTCGGAGTATTTTCCCACACCCTGTAATAAATGGATCCGGTTCAGAGAATTTGACAATTAAGATCTATAGTTGTCTCTATAAGGCTTATATTGTATGTGCAATTGCAGTTGAGTTGACAATGTGTATGTAATCAATGGCAGGGAAAGTCAAGCCTTAATTAGCTGGCATTCACTATATTATTAACTTATAAACTCATTTGTCAGGTGGTAGTTTCAGTCAATTATTGTTCTCTCTCTCGAGGTGCCTCTCTATTATAAAAGGTGAATTTGTGAATAGATATAACTATGAGAAAACTCTGCAAACCCTAAAATTAGA